>WAAB01024648.1:53795-281821 GCA_013389865.1 Piaya cayana
AACAAAGGCCGAAGCGGAGAATTCAATAACGTTTGACAAGTAGCTGAGAGAGGCTCGTAAAATTTGTTGGTCATGGGAGAACCACAAATAAACATGAAGAACTTCCACATTAAGTATCAACATTATTTTGGGTAAATCAATCATGAAAGGCAATTTCCTGGAAAGTTGTTTATAAGGATAGTGGGAAAGTGGAGGGTATCCTGTTTTCAGCAGGCGGATGCAATGCCTGTGCTTTGATGTTATTTATTTATTCTTTTCCTCCCCTCGCTGGAACTCACGAGGAAATACAGTATATCCAGCAGCACAAATCCTGATGAAAAATGTTGATGGTGACTGCATTCCAGTGCAGGCAAAGCATATTGTAAATAATGTTCTTGCTTTTTTTCCCCCCACCTCTTTATTAGCTTCTCTCCAGTGCTGACTCTATCAGTGCACTTTGATATCAGTATCAATAAATTATCAGCATCCACCATTGATCTGATAGCGAGGACAGGAATGAAGTATTTAGATCCCAACTTTGATTTAAAAGTTTGTGCTGGATATTTTTACTGCCAGAATTCCCTCACTGAGAAGCTGAATTCAGTAAGAAACAGGAGGCCTAGAAACCCTGTGCTGGGAGTCTTCCAGTTTCTCCCTCTTTCCCCCATAAGTTTTCCAGCAAATATTTTTGTAAAAGGCAATTCACCTTTAGTAGAACTTGTGTGGCTGATGTGGAGGTTCACTAGCTGTTTTGCAGGAGCAGGGCTACTGGTACAGAGCAGAGTTGCAGATAAGACAAGAGTGCCACTAACTCCAGACAATTTTTAGGACAAGAGCTATACTCTAATATTCTCAGCCTGGAGACTCTTCCTGGGCAATGTTCAAGTATTTCTGCTTTGTTTTGGACTAGTTCTTTGTGTACAGTGGCTGTTACTGTCCATGGGTTTTGCTGCTTAATTCTTTGCTAAGTGTTTGCCTTCAAAAGGACATCAAGAGCCCTGTGGTCAGTCTCTGTGAATGACATTGCTTTCTGGCCGTAGCTCATTATATAAAGATGTTAAAGGGGTTACTAGACCGTGTCTTTGACTTTAACACCTGAGGAAAAAACATGCATATAATGTCAGCAGAGTTACTTCTGACTTTGCGCGCACACACAACCTCTCATTGTTATGCTTGAGAAGGAAACTCAAAACACTTCAGTGGTTCAGACATATTATTTTGTCAGGTCCTTACTCTGTCTCGTTGACAGAATACATTTTCTCAAAAGCTGAAATCATTCTGTCAAGAAAACTTATTTTGTTCAATAATCCTGCTTGTTGACAAATGTTTGAAAGGGGAAAAAAGTCTTCAATTAGTTGGGAATGTTCCACCTGGTATCTCCAGGTTTATTTATTTTGCTATGGGAAAGAATGGTTACTAGTTTGTAGGTAAACTATCCAGGTCTTGATGTAATGAAAGGAAAACCGGTTTTCCTTGTACTTATGTGAGTGTGCATTAGGGGAGGCTTTTTTCAAGGAAGGTTGTTGAGTTTCAGGTCCCATTCCCAACGACTGATCGGCAGTGGAGGGCAGGCAGCACGACTACTGAGTGAGGGGCAAGGATGAGTGCGAAATGGATGTATCCACTGTTTATGTGAAGCAGCCAGCAGGGGTGGAATGAAGGCAGGTTTTCAAGTGCACTTTTCTGAGTAGAAACAGAGAAAGAATTGACATTTTTTCGTTGCATTTCTATGGAATTTAAACTTTTGAGTGATTTCAAGTACTTTGGATGATCCTGTTGGATATTGGAGCATGTCAAGTGATAATTTTAAGCTGGTTTTGATGGTATTTATGAGCTGTCTCTCAGTTCTTTTGTTTTCAAATTTAGTCTAATGAGTGTTCTTATGTTTCTGTAGTGAAACCTTACTCACCGCTTGTATCCATGTATCTTCTCTACTAGTTATTTGCAAGCGATGGCAATGTCGGTGTATTTGTGTTACATTCTTCGTTCAGCTTCTTTACAAACCTTTACTCGGTCCCATAATCTAGTTCTACAACTATATTTTCTGTTGATCTTTGGATATGTTCAGGTTTCTTTGGTTCTGTTGAATCCTGTTAAGATAAATACTTTGATTTTGTTTTGGAGAATGGTTCTAGTTTATTAATTGACACTCACAAAGTTTTTTGTTCTTTATTAGTGCAGTCACTTTTTTATAGTATTTTGGCTTATTCTGTTCTTTCCTACTGTATTGTCTGCCACATTTTTTTTAAGCAGGATAGTGGGTATCTTTTATCCTTTTCATACCTTTCATTTGTTCTATTGATTTACCAGTCCTTTGTAGTCTTACTGTCAATTGTCTTGATCTCTTTAATTCCTAATATGCAGCATTTTTGTCATACATTAAAAAAGATGTCGTTCTATCTGATTTTCCATTCAAAGGAAATTCAGATTTTTGAAATTATAAGCAGTGTTTTATAACGGATGCTTCTTTGACACCTTTAGATCAAAGAGAAAAGCAACAGGGTTTATAATAGATGCTCTTAGATGTAAATCATATTGAAAGATGAGCAAAAGTAGAACAGTCCCTACTTTTCCTTTCAGACAGGCAGCCTTTCTATTTATTAGTTTCATCTCACATCACAGTACTAGTTTCACACCCAAATGTGTTCAGCAGAGTATCCAAACAACATCATGAAGTTTCTCCATCTCTGATGTTCTCAGATACAAAATTTGAAGAATGTATTTTTATAGAATTCATCAGGTGTGATGTGTTCTTGAGTTCTTTGACTTCTCCTTTCCAGTTGTGCCATTCTCAAAGCTGCTCTCTGGTCTGAATTTTTAGTTACCATGTTCCTTTTAACTCAACACTTTTTAGTCTCGTTTCTTCATGTTTCTCTTATGAGCTGAGCTGCTGATTCTTTGTCCTCTCAAGTTGCTCATGGTAGAGAAAAAGGCTTTATTGCCAGTGGCATTAATTCATGTTGTGTATCATTTAGTGGACCATCGTAGGTTGAAGCCTTCTATTTCTGGTTTATTCTCCAAAGTAATGAAAGATTAAGGCCAAATGAATAATTTAAAATAGTTGCTGTTAAGTTCATTTAGCCAATTGAATGTCTACAGAGAAACCAAGGCAACTTTTCAGTACTTGAACTCAAGATAAACATGAGCACACCTAAATAATCATAACATAGCATAACAAATCATTATAAAATATCACTATTAGTTTTCATAGTGATTTACAGGTGGGATTCCAATGTACTCAGCAATGTTTTCACTGTTATACAACTAAGACACTGCTTTAATAATTTACAGTTGGTAAATTATTTTTAATCGCACTGAAGTTATTGTACTATTTTATCTTCTCACGTGGTGACAAAAGCAGCAAGCAATTTTTTTCTGTCTTTATTGGATAATGCTGAGCGTTTAGTTCCTCTCATTACTATAGCTTTAAAATATGCACCTGCAGTTGGAGTAGTCAACAAGGTAGAGCGTTGTATATCTTGAAGAAAAGTCTCAGTGTTTAAATCTAAAATTTCTCAAAGCATTAGTCATAAAACTTCAAGCTTGGAATGTCCATTTCTTGTTTTTAAAACCCCTTTTAGCTATGTAATTACCAATGGGTCTCTGAGAAGGAGAAAGCACCGTGCGATTTTGCTGAGAAACTGGAGCTCGTATCTCCCCCAAAGGATCACACCAGGCTATCTGCCTCTCTTCGGGAGATCTCATAGTTAGAGGAAGAAGTATTAAGTAGTGCTAATAAAGTAGGAGTAGTTTCCCACAGGTACAGGGGATAAATAATGTGGTAGAGTGCTTTGCTCTGTTTGAGGTTTGCTTTGTTATGCTTGAGGTTTGCTTTGTGGGGAAAAAAAGCCATTGCATGTTTAAAATTGATTTCTATTTTTCAAGAATTTCTTCAGTAAAATTTGCAATTTATTTTTTTTCTAATGCTTTTTTCCTTGTATTTTTGGATTAAGAGGTCCCTGAAATATATATGTTTTATATATCTAACATTTTCTTCATGCATTTATCTTGTTTCAGTGTTTGTTTTACTTCAGAGATACTGTTGCACCTTGAAGAGGTGGGAATTTTTTTTTTTCTTACACATAAGTAAATAATATGTGTAGTGACTTGTATATGTTTTTGGGGGGATTAATACTAGTCCTGTATCCTCTAAGACTTGTGAGTATTATCCAAGTGAAGCCCCATAAGCCAACAAAGTAGAATTAGTTTCTTGTGTTACAAAAACCAGGTAATTAAGTACCTGCAACTGACTACGGTGTCATTAACAAAGTTGCAGAGCAGCTGTCTATCCAAATCCTTTTTTAACTAAAAGAATTTTTCTAGTCTATATATACACACATCTGAATATAGGTATTGGTTCACAGTTAGTTAAATAATTTTTTTCTCTTTGGACAGAAGACACTTATTTTTCTCACATCAGAAAAACACACTAAAATTGTGTTAAAGGTTTAGTTTAAGACTAGTAGAGAAGAAAATTATATACTAGGGTTTTCATTCTTCTACCAAGACACAGCAGTTGAGTGACATTAGTAAGTTGCCACCTTTTCTTGACCTTGAAGTGGGGTCTTGGCTCTCCTTATAGTGAGCTCTGAATTGTCACATTTTGTGTAACTGATGTTTTTATTACTCCGTTGCTGTAATTGAAGTGTAAATGTGGAAGATTTTTTTTCTGTTGATGTTTTGTTTTCTAGTTGGCTCTTACTGTGTGTCATGTAGAGTTTTAAAAGAAGTTATAAAAAGATCTATAAAAATTAAGTCTGCCAGAACGTTGATGATGTATTGTTGATATCAGTGAGGAGAAGTCATGCGCTATTTAACAGAACTGTAACTGTGTTCAAACTTTAAAGCAGGCAGCACAGCACCTCCTGTATCCTGGTTGGAGGGGATGTGGAGAGTAGCGAGGATACCTGTTCCAGGCTTCTAACCCTGGTCTTTGATTTCTATCTCTCTGTATCTCTGCTAGGCCTCATGACATGTCTGTATTATGTGCCTCAGCTGTGTCATGATGTGTTGCATCCGAGTTCTGGATTCAGCAAACCTTCATTGTCCCTTTCATCTCAGAAATTACGTTGAAGGTGGTGGGTTAGCTCTGTGGAGGAAATCTGAAGATGGATCCCATTGCCATAAGGGGCAGGAACATCTCAGGGAGCTCTGTGCTTGGCTTCTGCACACAGTGGTTGTGTTCACACCCGTGTGCTCCTTTAGACTAGATGTCCTTTTAAGGATGATCTTCGATTCATCAAGAAATGCTGAAGAATCCACAGGTTTATTTTGCTTTTTATCAACTTTTCAGTTGTAGAACTGAACTTGCAAAAATAGAGTAAATGTTCATAACAACAACAAATTGTTGCCTGGAACTGGTTGAGCCCTCACACTGTAGAACCTACATATATTCTTTACAAAAGGAGCTATAACCCTTTAGGCCTCTCACTGCTGCATCATGTATTATTCTTTAATTCTTTTACTCTGTTCCTCATTCTCTGTGTCTGAGCTCTGCCATCAAGCTGTTCAAGACCTGGCAAGCCAAGTAGTTCATGTGAGCAAGGGAGCTTGGGTTTCATAGATAATTTAACCAAAGTACTCGATGTTTTCTTCCTGCTAGCCAGACTCAGTTCAGTCATGCAAAAAGCATGGCTGGGTCTCCTTATCTTCTCCATAAGTAATTAATGTTCGTTGCAATAGCTGTGGGTTAAATCACTTGTTTAAAATATTAGACCCAAGTCATAAATTTGAGTTTCAGACAAAGTGTTTCTGATTGGGGCTGAGAGCAAGTTGTGTGCAAAGTACTGCCAGAAGGGTGATGTTGATGGACTGCAACGTCGTCTCACCTAAGATAGAGCATCAAGGCCCACACTGCCAGCTGAAAGGTTGTAAACCTCAGTTGAACAGTTACTGGATTAAATGAATGCTATCTTCCACTTTATGCATCATTTTCTCATTCTACATGTTAGCCTCAACTATTTCATAGTATTTCTTCCAATATAAGGAAAATATGTGTTATTTACCATCATTTAACTTCTGAATATGAGAAAAAAGGCATTAGAAAAGGGTCATACAAGCTCATTTGGTAGCGGAGCTGACTTGTGTCTTAAGAACTTGTTTACCAGATTACCCAATATTTGGCCACCACCATGAAGCAAAATAACTTTCAAGCATTTGAGTCAGCAGGCAGATTTCTAAAAGTTTAGAGTAGCCCGATATTAAATAGTAAGCATTTTTCAACCGTAACTATACTGGAAGAGCTATTCAGCTGTAATATATGGAAAATAAGTAGAATAATTCACTTGTGTAATACCTGCATTGCATTTTAAAGTTTAACATCTCAGCAGTTTTTATGAGAAGAAAGATATTAATATGACAAATCATATACCTTATAAAAATTAGAAGATGTGCTTAACTCCAGCATTATATCAGCTTTCTTCTTCAGAAGCCTCCTACTTCAAACTTTTGTTGTGTGGAGTGAAAAAAAATCAAGGTCTTTTCAGATGTCAGTGACAAAAAGACCCTACGAATCTTGTTGGGGAGTTCTTGACAAAAGGAGGTGTCAGTCATCAGATACAGTCTGGGTGGAAATAATCCTCCTTATATTACAGTGACAACTAAGCCTACAGTGTGGCCACTGTGAGAAGGAAATTCCGAACCTTTCAGAGCTCCATCTCTCCCAACCAGAAGTATCACTTAGTAAGAGAAACTATTATTTTTTTTACCGTAGCATCTACTCCTAGTGGTGTTTGTGGTAGTCTTCATCATGGCCTTCAACAACCTGTCTGCGTAATTTTCTATCTTTCTTTCATTTATCATATGTTCTCTTGGAGCATAAGTTCTTAGGAGCTGTGCTTGTGTTTATTCTTCTCTGAAGTCATGATTTTAATTACAGTATGTAGAAGATGTAATAAAAACAATTGCTTTAAGTACATTCATGAAAAGATTTATTAGAATTCTAAAGGTGCTGTTCCATATATTTTGTAGATGACCAGTGCTACTGAACTTAATTAGTGGAACAGACTATTGAGCTTGCTGGCTTTACCTAGGAATTCAGTTTCTTCTGAACTCGCAGAGATGGAAATATAAAGTATGTAGAACAATCTACAGATGTATTGCTCAAAAAGCTTCCTCAGCAATGTCCTGCCCCCAGTCTAACTGCAGATGCTGTAAAAAAGTAAATAAATGAGGCATATTTATTCTGTGCGCCTTGATGATTTCCAGAGAAAGTTGTACAAAGCAAGGCATGTTCAAAATAATTTAATGGTATCTGGATTTCCCTGATGCTTAGCTGCTACAGATGTCGTTCCAGTGCATGTGGAAAACAGGTTTCTTGACAGGTGTGCTTTTTTCTATCACATAGCAAAAAAATGCACATTAGCAAATTAGGCAACCTTTGCATGGCACATCAGACACAATTTGGGGGTTTCTGAGGATGATAAACCTCTTTTTGGTCTAACATCTGGATCTTGTTATTTCAATAGCATTTTCTCAGTGGTAGAAGCATTGTGTAATGTGCACCTTCTGTCATGCTGATGGCTTTAAATGTTTATTTGGGAGAAGAAAGGAAAGCCTTTTTTAGTGCTGTATTTCTACAGCTTGAATCTGTTACAGCATTGCATAGAGGGGAAACAGAAATGGTTTTAAATTCTGGGAGCAGCTGGTTCTCAAAACCTTTAGACATTATGTGTTTCTATCAGGTTAAGGCCAAGTCCAAGTATTTATGCCTAGTTTTGTAAAAAGAGCTAACTTTTAAAAAACACAGCTAAATGCCAAAAAAGTATTTCCTAAAGGTGTTTATATCATGTGACTAATTTGATGTTTGTTTTGAATCCAAAGCTCTAGTCTCACAATTAGGGTAGATTTCCTTTGAACCTTATGTCTGTTGTATCCTATCTTTTTTCCCCAAGGTATTTTGTATTACGTGCTACAGTATGGTTGGTTAAAGATACAGTTTTATATATGATAAACTATTACTTGTGCAGTAAACACTACTGTAGCCGATTTTCTCATTTGGATTGCCAGTATTGTAGCAAAGGCAAATTATGCTTGGGATTATTAGAAAAAGAGATGGATGGGTGATACCTTAGAAAGTCTGTCAGGTCTAAATGCCAAGTAACAATGTGTTCATAAGTCACTAAAATTTTTAAAAGTGACGTTTTAAAAAATGAGTATTTCAAACACAGACTCACTGAAGGAAGAAACTGATGAATGATCTCTCTCTGAAATTAGATTATAGTCCTGATGTTTTTATTGATTGATGTAACAGTTTTGGAAGCTTCTATTGTATTTAGCAGGATTATGAGCTCTATCTCTGGCTTCCATTTAACTTCTGCCACTGTTGCAGCATTGGCGCTGTAGGACTGGTTTACAAAGCTGTAACTTCACAGTGGAGCCACAAACATTTATAGTAGGATTTGAGAATACGTTCATCATTTAAATCAGAAGAGACGTTAAGGATGATGGTGATGGATTCATCAGTGTTTATTTGTTTGATATGAATTGGAAAGGCAGTAAACAGTACATGGGATTAATAGCAGTATCTCCCGCACCTCACAAACCAACAATACAGGCTTTCCAAAACTGGAGGAATATCATTGTGTGTTGTTTCATCAGAAAAACCGAAATATAGTTTTTGGTCATGCAGAAGCTCCATCTTACAGAGAAGTTCATTCTCTGTTGAATCACAGCTTTTGAAAAGATGCTACTATTTCTTAATCTGTAAATATAATTTTCATAACTGGGCGAAATCTTGGGATATGTAAAGTGACAGCAGGCTTAAGTTAAGATTTCAACACAGTATTCAAGCATATGTTTAATGCCACACTTGTGAAATTAATAGGACTACTTGTATCTAGCATTTTAAATATTATTACAAGGTACTGAATTGAGCTGTTTCAGAGAATATCTAAACCCAGTTGTTAATAAATATTATATCTAGTGAAGAAGTATGTAGATTTACTATTTAGATAGAAGGACTTTCCAATTTTGAATGTGTTTTAGTCTGTAGTAGTTATATGAATGGTTATTTCCTAGTCATCTAATCTTTAAACGTCTTCTAGTAAAAGACATTAGATAGTTAAATATTAATAGTAGCATATAAAAAATGGAGAGGGGAAGGCAGTATAATATGTGAAAGTGGCATGAAAGAACAGCGTGTAATTAAGTCTAAGAATGTTATGATCAGAATAATGCTGCCTGAAATATTCTTGCTATATCACTTTTATTTATTTTTTAATAATTTATTTTTCATTTAGAGAAAGTAAAAATTGGATCACAATAAGAAATTGTGTTTGCGAATGGGTGTTTATATTGCTGATATTTTGTAAGTCATTTAAAAAACGTTAGTTGATATTTTGATGAAAAATGTAAGCATGAAAAGATTACTTTAGCAGTAAAAAACAAGTTTAGAAAGTATTACATTTATAATAGTAGCTGAAATAAAATAAATATATGTGAGACAAAAATTTTAAGTAAACTACAATACAGACAAAACTTCTTTTTTTTATTAAAGGAAGAAAACATTCTTCTAAGTTACTTTACCAAAGCTAACTCTCAGTTTAAAAAATATCATTAAATGAAATACTTCTTTATGTAAGATGCCAAGAGTGATGGCCATGAGTATCTAGGTAATAGATTACACAACCAGAAGGGATTTTTTTTCATCTAGTCTGACTTCACTAATTAATTTTTGTTTGTAGAGGTGCACATCTTACAGAAAAAAAGGAACCACCTCATCCTTAGGATGGTTAGTGTTGAAAAATATTCTGTTTGCCCCTATCCTGGCACAGTTGCGGAACGGAACCTTACTTCTGCCTGTTTCTAATTTATCTTCCAGCCATTTAATCTCATAGTTCTGTCTGGTACACTGAGCCAATTGCCAAAGTTTTTCATCTGCAGAGCGATAGCTGATCTGAAAGACCTGACCTTAAGCTTCTTGATAAATAGAGCATAGGGAGCTCCTACCTTCTCCCATGCATATTATCCCAGCATTTAACCGTTCTCTCTCTTAACTCTCTTGTGTTTAAGGTTTATTTTAATGGTTGGTCAGAACTTGGATCCTGCATTCTGAATATTTTTGCTTCCTTGAGGGCTTTTTTTTTCTGTTTATTTGTCAGTTTGAGACCTTTTGGTTCTGCTGCAATCTCACATCCTGGCCAATTACCCGCTTCTATTTCAGTAGCTTTTTCAAGAGTTTTGCAGGACGACATCTCTGGTGGTATAATCATCAATCCTTTGATACTAAAGGTAGGACTGTGTTTGGCTCCATCAATGTCAGTGTATGCACCGTACCAATCTATTCAGCTCGCTTTGGTTTCAGGCATTATCCACTTTGTAGTTCAGTGGTTTTTTTTGATCTTTGTGAATCTGTGGCATTTACCAGAGAGCAGATAAGGTGTTTTTTGTCCAATTAACCAAATAAAAGTGAAACAATGTAAGGCCAAGAACGTATCCTTTAGGGCTCTTGCTGGAAGGGCACATTGATGAGAATCGCTCTTCTGTGGCTGTAGCTGAAAACCCTTCAATTCATTACTTTTAGTCAGTTTGTCCTGTGCCTTCTTTATTTTCTGTTCTCTAGTTGTTTGAAGTATGCAGGATTAATTGTGTTTCCCTAAATTTAATTATCCACTGGGTTGCATATCAGCTATCCCATAATTTTGTTTGGGATTAGATCTTATTAGATGTGCATCTGTCAGGCATGACACCGCCCTAGAATCTATCTTCTAGCAGCAGATCCAGTGCAGTCTAACAGCATGTAAGTGAACACAAACTGTCGTCCGAGGATTAGGATTCTGTGTACCTGTAGCTGTGCATTTTAACAACCTCAGTTTAGCATCTTCCTGTGTTGATGTTAATTAGAACTGGCAGACAATCATTGCAGGTGAGATGCAGTCACGGAGAAACACCTTTATTCAGGGAAAAAAACAGTTTATACTTTGTGTTTGCCACAGTGCAATTCCTGGTGGACTGACTGATAAATACGTCTTAAATTTGCTTTTTAACTCGTGCTCTTTCCGTTCTGCAATTTGATTAGGCCTTATTTATTTATTTATTTACTTTTTTTTGGACCTTGTTTTGGATTTTCTATAATCAGATATCATCTTTTAACTTTTTGGGGTTATGCTCCGGTATGTTATTTCTGCCAGATCTCTTCAGGTGTACAACTCAAAGTAAAATTAGAATAACTCAGTAAGGTTCCGTTCTTAGTGGTTTTTAATGGCCTTTCAGATGATTTGTACATTTTCTACCATTTCTTTTCTCTTCTTCAGGCTTGCTTAGAATAAATTCAGAAAACTTCTATTTAAAATAAACAAATACTAGACTATTTGCATTCACTTTCTCTACATCAGTGAAGTGTTTCCTTTCACCAGAATCATTTAGCAATTTGGGTTTTAATAATCAGAATAGATCTTTAATTGTTCTCCCATATTTATTGTGCCTAAGTCATCTGGGAGTTGATAACCTCTCTGATGGGTCCTTAATTCTTGGATTTAAAAGTACTCTCTCCTCATCCTTTGATTACTTCTCTGTATTGAACTTTATTCTGAGCTGAATTCCCGCAATGTGCTGCTGGTTTTGTTGCTGTTTTTGTTGAACCAAATGATGCCCTTAGAGAGTCAGAGGAGCACCACAGTTCATTATCAAAGGCCAAAGAACCCATTTCGTACAGGAGGATAAGGCAAATAAATTATAGCTCTAACAAGGCACTGTGGCTGCCTGTAAAGTGAGGTTAATGCTAAATTGAATTATAATGAAGTGTTTTGATTTGGGAATGGTTAAACTTTTCATTTTGATTTAAAAAGTCAAAGTAGTATTACTGGAGTTATGAATGGCCCTTTATCAATGCAGAGCAATGTATTTTTGGAATTTGCTTTTAAATAGAAATATCGAAAATATTTCAGCATAATGTGAAGACTATCCTATTTTACTTGAAAATACCTTCCAATTTTAAAAAGAATTAATCAGTAAAAGAGTCTTTTAATTTAATTATTTTTAAAATAATTTAAAATTTTAAAAATAATTTATTCACACAGCATGAATAAACTAATTGTGGAATAACTTAAATTTAGAGACTCTTTTTACTGATTAAGTTATTCCACAATTACTTTATTCATGCTGTGTGAGAAGTGGAATCATACATTTGTATATATGTTTTGAAATCCAGATGGTGGTCCTTGCTCTGAAATAGCATGATTTAATTATATCTGACACAAGGCTCCTTTGATGCTTTTCAATTGATTTAGTTTTTTGAAGTTGATATCAATACAGATTATATACTGCAAGTGTGTTCTGGAAGGAAGTGATACTGCTCATCTTTGCACGGGAGCTCCTAAAGGACCAAAGCTGTGGTAGAAAGAAAACTGAAATACATAGATAGGCTTGCTTATGTAAAAAAAATAACAAAAATTTAAATAACATTCAAGATTTTGGCCTTAAAAGCAGTTTGTAGACATAAAGGTGTACTGTTAGTAGCTTTCATTGCACTAATATGATTGTGTAGCTGAGAGTACAACAAATATATCAGAATAAATAAAGGAAGTTGGAACTTTACAGATCTTGAAAATTAGTGATAGTTTGTCATTGTAACTTTGTACTATAATTATTGTAGGTAAAACAAGCAGAACTTGACACTGAGTGTTGAAGGTTCATCTTTTAAGTGCTCTGACATCATCATTAATAGCTTGTGTAGTGGATATTGGCACTTTCCTCATCTTTCAGATGCGGATCCCTGTAACAAAGAGTCTAGACCCACTTTCTAGACCGAGGTAGGATATGTTGGAATAAAGAGCTGTAGACAGATCCGTGTTCTGCTCACCTCATGCTCTGGGTTAATCCAGTCCAGAAACAGTGTTAAGATGATTCTGTGCTTGAGCTTATATGCCCTGATGAGAGATACAGAACAACTGTAAACATTCCTATGGGCAATTTCTGGCTTATTTCAGATGTTGATGTTCAGGATAAGTCACTGATATTTGTTCTCTTAGTGCCTGTACTACCTATTTGCTGTGATCTTTTTCTGTAGAGCCCCTTAGTTATACTAGGGTGCTGCAGGCCCATATACAGTCTCTATTAGCCTGGAAACAAACTTAAACAGTATCCAAGTAAAATCTTCATGGTCCTGACCCCTTGGCTTCTATTCCGTTCTCATATCAAACTTTTTCTTTACCAGAAAAGCCACTCAGATAGTTTCTACAGTTTACTTTATTTCTTGAACTGACCTGAGTGGCAAAGTAATGTTTTAATATTTAATAGTTGGAAGAGCTGCACAACTGGGGAAAAAAAAATAAAAATATGTGTTTAATGATTGAAACTGCTCTGAAGCTTCTGGCGAAGTATATTTATGGTTGGTTGCTATAATAGAATTTTAAATCTACTAGGAATTAAGACCAGTGTTCTGGATAGTAGGCAGTTTCCAATGGGAAACAAAAAACTTTGCATAGCTTTCTCACTCACTGCAGCTGGTTTGCAGCTAAATGTTAAAGATTGTACTTCTCATTGAAATGGAAATCTATTGCTTTCTTCAGCTAGCATTAAATAAACATGTGAAGGATGAAGATGGTTATCGGACTGGGGATGAAATGCTGTAGTATTCCACAATCACAAATGGTTCCCCAAAACAGTTGCTATTTCTGTTATTAGTCAGAGAAGCACTTACTAAATCGTCACTGTCAGGCTTTAGAGCAAAAGTAGCGTAGCAATGGGAGACAGCAGCGTTGGCCTCTTGACACCTCTTGTTCCCCAGGCAAGCCGCAACCTCAGGGAAATAAACCACTTCCAGCTAAGAGGGACAGCATCATAACTATATCCTAGGTCATGAAAACCTACCAGTGTTTTCCCTCTTAAACAAAAATATCTTACTGTAATTAAGGTTGAGCTGATAATGATGCTGCTAATACAAGAGACAGCACACAATTCCTCTCCTCTCTGAATGCTTCTTGATGATGCTAAATGGCTGCAAAATGGAGAAGCTTTGCACTCGAGTTCTTTACAGAAGCACAACTGAAACATACGGGAAAAAAAACCATTTTCACCTGAAAATTATCTGACCACCATGGCAAATCGCTTTTTATAAATAGCTTGCATTTATGAAGTAATGTTGCATGACATGCAAAATACTGGAAATATTTCTTCTTTTCTTTTCAATACTGCACAAGCAGGAATATCTTTGCACAAATATATTGTTTTGGGAGAAACTACTGGTATTGTGGGTATACTGATCAGAATGTTTTCCTATTTTCTGAAGTCTGAAAAGAGTCTCTTTTTTTAGAAAGGTTTTCCTTCATGTATTCTTCCATGGCTTTGCCCTAATGGAACGTCAATATCACGCAGAATTATACAAGAAAGCGTTAGTGACAAGTAATATATGTCTCAGAATTGACAACAGGGGCTCTGCATTGAGAAAGGGCATTCAGGCAAGCTCCCCTGTGTCTGGCTACAATCCAGAGAGCCTTCCTGGTCATCACCAGTCACAGCAAAACTTATCTCCTGACATCTGTGCTACTAACCCTCTAGCTATGCACCTTTTACCGGGACATGCTCTAGGGACTGCGTTGGACAGGCAGCGACTTCTAGTGCCCAAGCTTTTAACAGTGACGGTGACAAATCCTGTCTCGAGAGGCAACTTCCCTCCTGTTTGGCCTCGAGTGACCACAGGCAGCGATTCCAGATGCTAACGTGGTGTGAAAAGACTGAGAGTCGGTTGTGTTTTCTTTTCTAGTGATTGCATTGATTTTGATAGAGGTTTTAAATACTGAAAATAAGGCAGTTACACTTCTGTTACTCTCTATTAAAGCATTGATTTTTGTCAATAAACCGTATAAAGTCCCTAATAATAGTATGCAAAAGAAGATCAACAAAGGGAGATAACAATTTTAGAGTTTACAACTGTTTGAACGAATCTAAGCAGCTCCAATGACACTAGCGTTTAACATCAGTCTTTTCCAACGGCATTTCACTTGTAAATGTTTTCCCATTGGAAGCACCGTATGATTCTCTAGGAAAAATACCAGTCTCCTGAGGTTTTGCTCATTTAAATTCAGAATCAGATTGCATCAAGCAGAAAATAAGTCATCCCCTTAGCCTGCTTTTATTCTGACATTTCAGAAAAGGAACTTTCTTCTAGGGTGAAGCCCTATCTGAACTTAAATAAGAAGCACAGCCTAAGGTAACATCCACTTTTCACATTACATAAAGCAGAAATTTGCTCGTGGAAGATGATATTGCTGTTGAAAGCTCATGTTTACAATGCTAGTGTTTTAAAGCTTTCATAACCTTAAAAGAAGGCTGTAAGTTAGCTTTCCAATCCCCAACTGTAGATAGTTCTAGGTGGGTATTTAACTAGTTTTGGACATGACTTTTAACTTGCAGTTGAAGTTTTAACAACTGAAAATCAAAATCTCAGAATTAATAATAAGAAATATTTCTCAAAGTTTGTAATGCTTTCAGTTAACTGATTACAAAATGGCAAAAGATGTCCCCAGAGAGATGCCTTCATATACTAGAATGCCCTGTGGAGGTCTGTGTCACCTGTTTAAGGTGGATAGTATATGGAGAAAGGCAATACAAAGCTCCTGAGTAGGTCTGTCACTCCCGAAATTATTGTCTGTATTGTTCTCATCTAAATGTCCGTGAAGATTTTCACAATGGGCTTTTAATTGGCGTGGCTTCCTTGGTATTGCTCGGTTTCTTTGCAGTACCAGAAGCATGGTCACAGGTAAATAACTGTCACAGGTAACTGCAGAATGGAAGTTTGACAAAAAAGAAGGCTCAAAAATGTGTTGAGGAGAGTTAGAGGAATGAAAAATTGGCATTTTTTTTCAATAAGGAAACTAAGGGGAGAGATACATTCTACACTGCTGGAAAGAAAAACAATCAGTGGTTTGTTTGCTATCCTACACATTCACTGCAATGTTCTGTACTATGTCATCTTTTGTCATCATATATGTCCTGCAAGTGCAGGATATAATATGGATATATGGCTGTGATATTGGTGGTATTTGGTTTCTGGGTGACCTCAAAGAGTGGAATTATTTTATCCTAGAGTTCTAGCAAGCAGCCTTCTGTCAGAATGCAGGTGCTCCTCTGCAGACGTGTAACAGTTCTTCTCAAAATAAGCAATTATAATATGGGTTTAAAATGCTGTATACATGAAATCAACAATTTAGCAATTTAAACTGCTATAAAGCAAAGATTTAAAATTTTGAGTAACGGCTTACTAGGAATGCTAAAAAACCCCCAGTGTTTGTATTATAATAGCAAGCAAAGGCATCAACTAGGATACAAACCCTACCAGAGACTGTCTAAATGAAAAGTGGAAGGCAAATGTTGAATCTTTGCATTCAATGGAAAAATCATGTGTGAACAACCTTTTCTCAAATGCAGAGTCTTCTGTGTGATTTACATTGCTGAATCACTTATACACGAATTCTACGTGTGTAAAATGAAGATGTTAATAATTCTATTATAAATCCTGCTCAGGTAGTAGTCCCAGAGTCCGTGTCAATCATTTCTGTGGTAATCACAGGGGATAGTGGGGATATCTTTTTCTTGCATCTAGAAAAAAAAAAAATCATGAAAGTTCATGCCACCAAGTACTATCACGATATTTAAAGGTGAGAGACCTGCATGCCTTGAGAGCTTTGAGGGACATACATGAGATTTTGTTTAATTCAGTATAGAAACCGGAAGAGCTGTCAGACTGAAATTTGTCATAATTTGTTCAATTTGATTATGGTAATTCAAAATTTGCATATAATTACAGGGTAATATTTTAACTTTAGCAATTTTAATAATATTCAGATTTGACATTCCATTTCAAACATATTTATAACATATGCTATAATTTATTTGTCATGGTAAATTTGGAAATGGAATTGGCAAAGAGGTCAGGCTTCTGCATTCCCTAAGATCTACATTTTGGTTCTCTATTTTAAACACAGTGACATCTTGATATTAGTACATATATGTCAGAAGTATCACTTATTAGTTTCCTAAGTCCTAAACTTAACCAATACCTAACTAGTAACGGTTTCCAAATTAATCTCCTGTGCAGGATTTCTCGATTGAAGTAACATATTTCGTTTCTTGTTACTGAGAGCTGCTGAGTGGTGTTATAAATCAGATATATGATGCTTCTTTAAAGAAACAGATGTAATTCATGTACTAAAATCATACTAAGTGCAAGAAAAAACATGTATTGGGTGTTATTTCTGAAGATGTAGCGTTCTGTTTATATGCATTATGCAGAGAACTTTGACATTAGACTTTGATCTATGTTAAGTAGAGTGCATACGTAGGAAGCTGGATGGTTGCAAGTGAGAGATTATCATAGAAAATAATGCCATGTCTGCCTTGGCTGTAAGACAAAATAGATGTACGGGTGGAACTGCTTCCTTCAGCTACATTGTTGGCTGCTCTTCATCCAGAGGTTTCCTTTGCCTTCCATGCTCTGCTGTTCACTGGGTGAAACCAGCAGCTATAGATAAATGTTATTTAAGAAAAGTGTGCAAGTCCACAAGTGGTGATCTTCTAGAAATTGCTCTTGCTTAGCTCAGGTTTTTGTTAGAATATATGGCCCAGTTTTTGCATTGTGCAGTTTGAAGGACGCATTCAAGGCTTGCAATCTCACCAAGGCAGAACACGTATTTCTGTGGGCCAAATTCAGAAATGTGTAATCTTCACCTGTCGCATGGGCTCTGTATTACCTTTAGTTTCACTAGTAAGTCCTTTACTTGCTGGTAAGACTGCCATAAGAGTTAGAATATCAATATGGTTAACATGCTAGGACCCTATCTTGTGGGGATCTACAGTCTAGACGCTCTTCTATCGGTTTTGCTTAATCTGTTGCTCATTCCTGAAACACAGAAGACACCTCTCAGTCTTGTTATGAAATAGCTGAGAGATTAAAATGACATGAGAGGCTGCACTGGTTCAGATCTTTCCTCTGCCTGAGAGACAGGCGGTAGCATCTCCTCTGTGCCTGCTCCAGCCACAGAGCAGGAGGCCATCTGGATGTGCTGCTCTGTGTCAGCCCCGCTGTAGTGATCTACTTGTGTGCATCTATCGCATAGTCATAAGACCGGAAAAGAGAACGATGCGAGTGGTCATGCTGTGGGTTGAGGAGAGCAGATAGATGTGCTCGGGTCTCGACTCAGAGAATTCCAGTATTGTGCATCCACAGAGGACATTTCAATGTTTTTTAGCGCATTATCTCAGTCTGACAAATGGACAGGCACATTGCTCAATTTTCACTCAGGAAAAAAATTTCTGTGGTTTGTCAGGCTGAAATCTCAGAGCTTTCTCAGATTTGGAATTGCGGCTTGTCATAGCGGTGAAAGACGGATGTCTCTCAGGAAGTAAAGAAAACCTGCTAATAGCCAAGCAGATACTCCTCCATATTCAGAACCATCATTCAGTGTCAATGTTTTTTTTCCATTTGGCTGCTCCACCTTGAGTCTTTGAGATCTGCCATTTCTTGATAATTTTAAGTTTTCCCCTCAACTTCTAAAATGCTTTGTCCCATAACTAAAACAGAAGACCGACCTTCAATTCAGGAAACTTAATTGCAGAGCAAATGCCACCTTTTCAGTATTTTGTTACCAGAAAGAGACAACTTTGAAAGCTTAATATCCCATTCCTGTTTGCAATGACTTTTCTCACAGGAGGATGGAAGACAAAAAATCCACTAATAAGAGTAAACTATTATGGAATTGAGGCTGCAGTTTAACAGACTTCTAAATGAAATGGTCAATGGTAAGAATATTTCTGAGCTGTTGTTATTTGAAGCTATGGATAGGTAAGTTGAACAGGAAGCTAATATAAAGCATTTGAGCGTAGACATTTAGTGAATATCTCACTATTTGAGCAATGCCACCAGCATTCAGGATTTTAGATGATATCATATTTCTTCTTACATCTGTCTTTTAAATATTAATGATGGTGTGTTCACTTTCAGAATAAGGGAACCTTAACCATCTTTTGTGGGTGGTATTTACAGGAGTCGTGTGCAAACGCCTGGACTGCTGATTGTACTCTCCAAGGAGCTAAACTTCTTGTGACTGTTTCTAAATAGTTCCCTGCATGTCTGAGAATCTGTGTCTTTCCATCGGCTCTAAAGGCGAAAACTTGTTATCTCCAATTGACCAAACATGACCTCTGGTGTGTAAACGCTGAACTCTGATGCATTACGAAACGTATGGTTTTGTCACCTGTGATCTTTTACATTCCTGGGTCTGATAGAGTGCATTAATTAACTCCATTCTTCTGTTAAATAATTCCTTAAAACGTGCAATTTATGTTTTAAGTAAGAGGCATAATTAGTCCTTGTACCTAGTTACCATCAAAAACAAAGAACGCACCAAACCTTCCCTCATTAGTATTCAGACAAAGTGAATTGCTCCTTTCAGTTCCCATTCATTATTATTTAACCGCTAATCCAAAAAGTTTATAGGCTCATGTTAGGATGATGATTATTTTTTTGGTTGGTGTCCAGAGGGTCCTTTTGAAAGAGGCTCATTTCAGAAGGGTTGCAGAGTATGTAGATTTGCAGGAGCATTTAATGTGTTTTGCTTCCAGTCTTTCTCTCGCTGGGCAACGGGCCAGGAACTGTCTGAGGTTTGCTTTGTAAGTACTGAATCACTAATGCAAAGGCAGTGAAAGTACAGAGCTATCATACCCATCTGTCCAATATTACTACACATGGAACTGGCCATATTGAACATATTGAATTAATTCCACTGCAGTGTTGCCCATCAAATTACTTGACTCTTTACATCACCCTTTTTTTTTGCTCCCTAATGCAAAACATCCATTTTATTTGACAAGCCCTTCTTTGGCTTTGGCCTAAACAGAGAGTGGGGATGGTCTTGGCTCACTTCACTCTAAATAATCGTTCTTTAATTACACTAGAGGTGGTATCATCTGCAGTAATTACTGAAAAGATGTCAGCTCTCAGATAATGGAGTAAAACATTAATGGAACTGAGCTGGCCCAGACATTTGCTCATAGAAACCAGCCACTTGTTATGCAGTGGCTTGGCATCGTTCTTAGCACCGCGTCAGTCCTAGTTAACGTTTCAGCTGAGTACCTGACTTAGTATCTTAGTTACTTATATCATAATGCTTATGTGTATTAGTTTTTGTAAAAATGATCTTGCTTTTTCTTCAGAAAACAAAATAATTTGTGACTTATGTTAGATTTTAGAGTTACCTGACTCATATCTCTAAGACTTCCCTATAAGCACCTCAGGTTTTTTTAATATAGACCCTTGACATCTTGACGTGGACATACCGTACAGGATGTTTTCAAGTTGATTAGCAGCAGCTGTAAAATGTGATGTTATTTGACCTGAAAAGAACACCCTTCCATGGGCAGAAAGTACTGGATTGTGCACTAATAAGAGAGAATTATCTTATAATGAGAGCAAACCTTTTTGCAGATATGAGTGAAATGAAGATAGAAGGTGCGTGGGTAACAGTTGTAGTTCCTTACATCCATGACAAAGGGTCTACTTGCAGGTCTAGAGGCTGAAGGATTCTGCTGGTAGATTCGTTAGCGGCGGGGTTTAATTCATTTCACAGTAGTCACGTAAGATATCTAAAAGCTATGTATAATTAATCAATTACAATCTGATAATATGTGTGCTCTTCGATTTATTTATCAATAAATTAGTTGCTTTATCTTAACCACATTTATTTTTGTAATTGTGTTTTACAGTAGAAAGCACCAGAAAGCCCATACATTTCAGAGAAGTAGAATGTATCTGCATTTCTGAGTTTTGAGTTAAAATCATAATCATAATAGATATGATATACAAACATGTAACCTTTCATGGCTTACTTGTATTTCATAGCATTTAATCCTCATTCTCCTTTTTTGCAGTTATTTTTGCTTTGATATTCAAAGAAGATAGAATCCAAATCTATCAGTCTATAACTGATAGTAATACTTAGTGAAGCAACAGCGGTCATTTGTTATTCAGTTAGATAGAAAATCTAATATTATTCCAATTAAAAATAGGCCAGATGAGATCTTCAGAAATCACTTCTTATGCATCTCCTCACATATGTTACTTATCAAATGAAAAAAACCTAACATATGTGCAGAGCACTTTGATCCATATGGTATGCTCCCCTTGATATTTTTTCCATTAAAAATCTCTACACTGATAAGTCAGCCTTTTGATTTATATAGTTGCTTTTTCTTCTGTATAGAATATCGAAGGCTGTTTTTCTTCTCTTTCCTGCCTCTTCTCCTTCTTCCTAGATTGAATACTATTTTCAGTGGCGGGAAGAAGGTTGAAATTATAAATTTCAGGTAGGGAGCAGATGTGATGAATGTGGGTTTGCTGTTTCTTCCCCAGAACTTGCAGTGAAACCCTAGGTTGTAGTAATCCTAGAAAAGGCTTGATGTGTATTTCCTTCCCTGTTAGGGACAGCTACACGGTAAAAGTACAGAATTCAGCAGCAAAGATTTAAGTGACATAGTATGCGTTCAGTGGGTGACAAGTCTCTTATTTCTGAGATTCTTTTTTCAGTTCACCTTTCTTCTGGACCCTTATGAAATACAAAATCCCAAAGGCTTATTGCTATTCAAAATCCGATTTAATTCATGTTAAAACTTGATTTTTTTTTTAAAAAAACTTGTCAAGCTTAAAGATTTTGTATGTATTGATTGATTGGATTAGCACCTAATACATAAAGTAAATGTTGGCTGACAGGAAAATTCATTTATTAAAGTGTTGGTATGAGGTGTTTGATCTTGCAGGAATGATTGTATTACTTATTTCTTATATGACACTACAGTGCAATCAATATATTTCCACCTGCATTTAGATTACAGCTGGATTTTGCACTTGAGTTGATTGCAGCTCCATCACTTTCTTTTGTATTTGATAAACCTACTTGTACTTTTTCGCTTACATGTGTAAAGTATCAGGTAGCATGGAGCTGTATAATTTTTTGGCTAAGTCTGATGCTTCCCATGTTCCCTGTTGCCCTACTGTTAGACTTTTTACAACTGGAAGTGAAAAGAAATGGGAACGTCTGGCTTGACTCTGAGTTTCCCCAGCCCTTTGGCTAGAAGAGTAGCTCATCCATGTGCAGCTTTGTGTGAAATTGATAAGAAGTAGACTTAATCAAAGCACTTGAAAAAATCTTTTTTTTACTGGAGGTATCAGAAATGTGTGAGAGAAAAAGTTCTAAGAATTCTGCAGTGTTCTTTAATGTTCTGGGTATGTTTTCTGCTACAGGAGTGAATCCTGTCTGGGTAAGGAAGTCCATTGTTTTCCCCAAATTCAGAAGCTTTTCCTCCATTTTCAAAGATACTACACTGTACATTTATAAACATAATTCCTCTTTGCTTTCACTGGAGAGTTCTACTTATAAGTCAATGTCAGGGTGTAGCCTGTGGGTTTTATAAGTGAAATTCAGGAGACAACCCTAAGAAAATAAAAAAGCAGAGTCATTAATGAAAGAGGTTAAATGAATGATGTATGTTCCCCCTCTCGCTGAAAATGACTACTGGCATCCTACTTGTAATTATTTTTATTTTTATAGATATAGAACTTGTTGAGAGAATTTCCACAGTGAATGTAATGATCTTGTCACGTATCTTGTATCTGAACTCACACATATGCATTTTTACTCTACCACATTGATTAATGTCATTAATATAGTATATTTCAGTCTGTGTAGGATGCGGCAGCTTAGCCAATAGCATTAAGCCATGTGAAGGATGCATGAAGCATACTTAATGTTAATACTTAATTGTAAGTGTTCCAGTGTGATGGTATTTCCTTCAGTATAAAACACGAAAAGAACTCTTCAGAAATTATGAGACTAAGTGCTAAAGCTACAAAGGGACTTCTGCACTGTAGTGCTAAGGGGAAAAGGATTTCTGATTTGGGTGTCCTTATGTTCCACCCTTAGGTTCAGAATGGTGCGTATTTCCTTTCTAGTTTGATGGCTGCAAATACCACTTGTGGTCTAGATTTACTAGGATTAGGTTTAAATATCTTTGCTGCTTTAAAGGAGAAGCAATTATAGAAAACATCCTGTGGCTCTGAGAATCCTATTTTCACATGTTCATTTTTAGCGAGGGACATGAATGAAGACTTATTTCAGTAAAAAATATGTCTGAGCTTGGCTGAATTGGAAAAGAATTCAGATTATCAGAGAAGTGTCTAAAAACCTTTTTTAATGTATCACTTTAAAGATAGCTTTTGTTAAGGCATGACTTAGGCAGCATGTCCATGATGTGTGCTTTATTATTTTAAATAGCAGTAAATTTTTTACATAAAGTAATTTTTGGTAAAGGTTATAATTATTCCTAAGCTTACCATATATTAGACTTGTAACTTAAGAGTGCTCATTTAAATATTTAATGAACACTTTCATAAGCAGTGTAAACTGCTATTCTGTTGTGATGGGGGAAAAAGTTGCATGCTATGAAAACTGTATGTAGCTAGTAATTATTACAGAATTTATAAGGTTGAAATGAAAGGTGCATAATTCCATCAGGAAATCTGATGTCTAGACTTTAGAATGAAGATTTATTTAAATTTAAGGGGATCATTGCTTTACAAGATACTTTACTTATTTATTTTATTTATTTAATTATATATTTCATTTAATTTAAAATGTTATTTATTTAAATGTGCAATATTTCTATACAAACATAGAGAACATGGGAAGAATAGCACTCAGCTGGTATTTAGGAAGCTGAACCTTCATGGGGCTTCTTTTCTGGTTTATGTTTAATCCAAAAGATTATTATAACATGGAAAATAAAGTAAGAGTTCGAATCTGCTGTAGTGTAATCTGATATCATGATGAAAACTTTTAAGCTGTTAAAAGGCACAAGCTGTATGTATTGTAATTTGAAAAGCGCTAAAAATTTTTGTTGCAGTTGCAGCCAGAATGGTCCCCTGCTGTTCACTGTGGTATCATCTTTAATATGATGTCAGTCTTACCTTGCTGCAATATTAAAGATATGATATGTGCCAAAAAGAAACACTTTCTCTATAGTAATTTGCAAGTTTTACACATTATCATTTGAAAGAAAGGACAGTCTTTTGAGATGAAACACTGCAACGTGACATTGCATTAATTCACGAAGAAGTACCAAAAAGAGTATGAAAAAGACCTTGAATGAAGAACAATTGAAATGATTGGATTTTTGACATTGACTTCTGTGCGTTCAGGATTTCACACTTCATTTTTTTTTGTTTTCTTTTAGCTGTCTGGACCTAGATTCTAACAACCTTATTGAGTACATGCTTCTGCCTGGAAAACTCTAGCTGAGGTACGAGAAAGATCACAAAGGAAAATGTGATGGAAGACTTGAGGGAAGCAAGAGAGAGTAGACGTGAGAAATATAAAGTCTTGCAGAGGATAGAACAAGAAATATCTGTGAGCTTTGTGTGCATCAAAAACAAAAACCTTTTTCAGAGTCCTGTACGGATGTGATGTGAGGGTGAACAAATGTGTCTGCAAGCAACCCTCTTTGCGGAAGCCAGGATGAGGTGAGCATCTCTATATGTGGACCAGGCCATTTTGATTTGCAGATACCTAACTTGGAAGTGTATAAGTGATCATATTGCACTTGATCGCCGTACGTGCAGTCAGGCTTATGTGGTTGCCTTCCAGTGGGTATTCGACCCCTTGAAGACAGTTCCTTGTTTTTATTAAGTAAGGAAACAAGCGTGTCAGTAGTTTTCTGCAAGTTATATATATATTATCCTGTCTTGTATTACACAGCCACTGTAAGCTGTTATTCTTTATTGTCTTTTAGTCTAATTGTATGCAAGTCTCTGTAAGTGCAGTTTGCTTGCAAGGGTATTTGGGATTACCTGTTTGACTCTTTTGCCTGCATGGGGAAAATGCAGAGGTTAGGGTCCAAGTTGAGATACGTTAGTCTAATTTTTCCTTTTAGATTGGACTCAGGCATAGCTTGCTGCTCTCTATTTGAACGGATAGTGGATACAGTTTTGTTGTATAATAGGGTATTAATTAAGCCCCACAAATAAGGTGAACCCATCAAATTTCCTGTAAAAGCAACCTCTGGTTTCTGAATATTAGGATATAACGTAGCTTTTCCTGTTCTTTATAATGCTGGGATCTGTTATTTAGGTGTTTTTATATCCTTATTATTTTATTCTGTTTTTTTTCAGCACAGGCCAAGAAATGCATGGGTTGTGTTCTGGCTTTTTGTTTCCGAAAAACTATTATCAAATCCTTGCTCAAAACAGACACAACTGAAAATTAATTTAGTCCCACTGTAGTTTGTTTTAATTTGCAGAATTGCCACATTGTTTGTTTTAAATGTTCAAGCAGCATTTTGCTGGAAGGGGGTGCTAGTCTGGAAACCGAGGTGTGTATAGGTTAGGAGACAGGTGGGTAGGAGTGTTCGTAGGAGCAAGGAGCTGTGAAGAAGCTCACTTTGTGCCTGGCTCTGTGTTTGCCTCGATCTGCCCAGCTACATTACAGTCTCAATTCATAAGTATTAAATTCATCCATGGAAATGATAAATCTTATTCTGTGTCCTTTCCCGTTAGTCAGATTATCTAGGACAGTCATCTAGTCCATTTGCAGTTGACAAGAATTTAGTGCTCTTCTTTGCGTTCATAAATAATACATCAGACCTTTTGCTTTCTGTAGTTTAACTGATCTCCCTAAAGACGATATTGGCTGCACAGAGCTGAAGTCTTTGCTGGAGTTTACGACTCTTACTGGAGACTATTTTGGAGAAGAATACCTTGTATTTCAAAAGTTGGCTGGCTGAATTACCAGTGACCACACTGGCTCTTTGTTACAACTTTCTCTGTGTTTGATCTGCTAGAGATTATATCAAGAACCGTGGTACCTCCAGCTGACAACAGACCTGTTTTTGTTCTTCATTATAAAGAACCCTTCATGTTGTTCCAGCTTGAATCTGAAACTGATATAACAAACCCAAACCCTTTAATAGAGTGAAGGAAAGTAAAACAATTTATTATATTAGGAGAAATAAAAATTTAGTCTTTATTTGGATACCACTTAAACAATTAAGTGTGTGAAGATTTGTACTTTTTCTTGACTATGAGGAGAACAAGAAGATTAAATATGGCTTGCTGTGTTTGTGTGGAAGATGAACTGTTACCTGCTGGAGGCCACAAAAGTAGATGCAGTAGGGATTTGTCTATAAAGAAAATACAGATAATCCTGCAGAAAAGATACGTTTGATGTCCTCATGCATTTTTGGTAATGCAGACTTAGCAGTATGTTGATAATGGAACATTGTCCCTGTTTGTGATGTTGAAAGGAAGACTATCCTCTTACTGCATTTTGCTGTGCTGTTTCTGACTCTATGAACTCAGAATGCTTCAATAGGTGGAAATGCTCTAAAAAATCCCCTGTAAGACATTGTTCTCTTCTTAACAGTGGGTAAATCTTGTTTTTATAGTACACAGGCACTCTCTTTGTAGAGTATTTGGAGACCGTGGCAATTTGCAGCACTGTTTTGTAGTATATTACTGATCTGACACTTCTTTTTTTATTTTTTAATAACTGGAAATCAAGATGAAGAGATTCTATATGATTAATTAAGAGAGATTATACATGAGAGAAGATAATTTCCTGAAGAAGAATGAGAAGGATATGGCATTAGCTTCTCAAAGCCTAATAAAAGGCAACAGTGCGGGTTTCAAGCTTGAATACAGCGTATTGACCAGTGCTGTAGTTGAAAGAAGAGGAGAAGCTTACCTGTCAGGTAGTCATATGAGGAAGTATTGTACTTAAATTTTATACCAGCAACCTTTACTTTGTGTGGTGGGAAAACAGAAGTAGATTTCTTTCCCATCCCCAGTTGGCTTGCGGCTGCCGTGTGAACTGCATTGCCGTGCAGCTGTCCAGCTTCTGTTCCACCCCACCTTTGGTCCTTTGTCGATGACAAATTATGTGCACCAGTAATATTTATTCAAAGATGATACCGTGTTTCTTGTTAAAGAGGTCTGTGGAGAGGTAGCTGAGCGGGATTCCAGCCTTTCACAGCTCTTGAGAAGTTCCACCCCGCAGTCAGTGCCGTTACTGGAGTTTAACTTGCAAGGATACTCTGGAAATTAAACTACATTGTGCTTCCTGCTGAGTAGCCTTACACAAGATAATTTCTTGTACAAAACAAGGAATACAAATAGTGCATTGCCGTTTCAGGAAAAAGCCATTAACCAAAGCAATGTTTCTGGCCCTGATTTCATAGGAAATTTTGCATTTTACTGTACTATTTCAGGAATAATACTTTGAACTCCTGGTAGCTCTGTCATTCTCAGCACAGGACTTTTGCCTGAGGCTGCTTTTTTTATTGCATCACTTATGCCCTTGTTCTTGGTGCCTTCTCATCCACATACGCTGCTGAAACTAGTGTATGTTGTACCTCAGTGTGGAAGTCTCAGGAGGATGGACTGTCCCAGGACATTTAGCTAGACGTAGCTTTCTTCTCTGTCAGCCTTTAAAGTGTGCAACTCGGAATGAACTGAGCAAGAAGAATTCATTCCTGCCGTGTTGCTATTCATAACATCAGGAAATATGCTCATGAATCACTCAGAGTAACTCTTCAATGACATGACAGGCTAGCCCAACTGAACAAAAGCAAGGAGATTTAATTCCAGATGCCTTTCTTTCAGCCAGACACTTGGGATGTTAGTATGAAAAGTGACTGTGACATAGCTCACAGCCCCCCTCAAAGGGAAGCATAAATCTTGAGTTTTCTTTGTTTTGTCTCTTCTATTTTAAACTAAACTTCTGAGACTAATGACAGTTTTTTTCATTATGAGGTTCAATGGCATAATTTGTCCATAATTGTGGGCAAGATTAACATAAAAAATTACAAACCATTAAGAGAATAAAAATCCAGATTTTCAGCATTCCATGTTAAAGATTCTGTGCTTCTGTTCTCATTATTTAATTTATAACAATATTAGACTCACATGGTACAATCAGTGCTGGATGTAGATTTATTCTTTCCTCGGCGTTTTCCGTTTCAGAGTATATTTACTTATACATCTACAAAACCTCAACAGATGCAGAAGGAAATTGTGCAGGGTACTTCGATTCTGAACAAATAGCAATAACAGGAACTTTGGTTAAGCTGTAGAGGGAGGAAGGAAGAAATTCAGGAGAAATCAAGGTATTTTTATAAATAAATCTTACTTCATAACATTAACTCCTTTTGTACCCAAACAAGTTTGCATTGTGTTTCCCTTGACTCTTTATCTGGTCAGGTCTTCCTTCTTGGCTAAATCACTTACCATGACACTCCTACTCTTCTTTACATATTTTGAATTGTGCTAACTGATTAAAGACTATTCAAATAGCCAGACTGTCCTCTCTGTTCAGGAGTTGAAATCCCACTATTTTTACTGCAACCTTACCCTTCATTTCACCTCTCTTAAGCTCTCTTCCAGTTCTGGAAGTCTTCACTGCCATTGTTATTTCATAACCTTCACAGAGCTACATTCCTAATTTGATCTCATACAGCTCCAAATGGCTTCTTAAGATAGGCTAATTTTTAAGTGAATTTGGTGAAAACAAATACTAGCAGAAAAAAAACCCAGTGCTATTGAGTTTTGATAGTCATAGTCCAAAGTACTCATTTATCTTGGAGCCTGGAGGCAGTCACACTAAAGGAACATCGTATTTCAGTCTCAAAATAGNTTGACAAGGACATGTGATTTATCCTGCAAAGCTTTCAGAAGGCAACAAGTTCCAGTCACCACTGAGCAGAATCAAGTTGAAATTGCTGACCTAAAGGTGAAAGGAGTTACTCTGCTACTTGTTCTGCCGAATTGTCTTCAGTGATTTCTGCTGAGTAATTTATTCTAAAAATTCATGTAGTGGATTTCTTTTTATTGTTGCTTTATGACTGCATCTTAGTGAACAGCACAGAAGATTTCAACAGTACTGTTGGAAAATCGGGCTATGAAGGACTCTTGAAACTGCATTTGTATTAACACACAGAATAAGCCAGGCTCTGTTGTCTGGCTCTGAGATGAAACAGCACTGCGTGGCTTACATCCAGATGGCTAAACTCTCCTCCTCTCAAAACAGGATTGCCTGAGGGGGTTTACCAACTGTGAATGATTCTTAGTCCTTGCAGTCCCCTAAACCATGCCCAGACATTTTATGGGAGCATCCTAGTTGGCCTTGGCCAAACTGTGTGGTTATGCTGACAATTAACAGCCTGGATGATTGCCTGGCAATTTTCAAACCCTAGATGGAGATCCCAGGGATTCCAGAGCCCGTCTGTTCCTGTGCTTAACTGTCCTTGCCACCAAACACAGTGTCTAATTAGAGTCTTTTTTGTCCTTCAGTATAGAGGAGTGAACTTGTTAGGTCCAATTTTAGATGAAGCTGAGTTCTCTTTGCTTTGCAGCTTTGCAAGGGCAGCCATTCTATACCTGCTTTAAATAGTAGACTTATACCAAAAAGAATTATATCTTTACATTTCTTAACTGACAACCACACTTCCATGGGTCTTCCTATTATTATTGTTGTTGTTGTTCTTATGTCAAAGGTAGTCAGAAAATTGACCATCAGTTCTCCATGTATCAGCATGTTGCGTAGTTGTATTCTTTGTCTTTTTGTGTCTTAGACTTCATTCTTGTCCAGCTGCCTCATGGCATGATCTGTTAGCCACATAAATCTAAAAGATCAACGCAAATTACCGTGATTCAGAAACCCCCCACGCCCTCTTCCAGGACTGGTTTTTGTTTGGTTTTGTTTTTTCTATCTTAGAATCATAGAATCACTAGGTTGGAAGAGACCCATCGGATCATCGAGTCCAACCATTCCTATCAAACACTAAACCATGTCCCTCAGTACCTCGTCTTGGGGCAATTCCTAATCTGTGACTGGTCTCCATACTGGAAAATCCCTCCAGCAGCCAGGGGCAGTTGGGTTCAGCTGGACAGGCAAACATCACAGCCCTTCAATGAGATCTCTGATATGGGTCCCTTGAGAGGATCACAGAACTGTAGAATGGTTTGGGTTGGAAAGGACCCAGTAGGTCTCGTATTTTTTGAGGGGGGTTCATTTTCTTTAATCTCCCTCTGAGCAATGTAGCTGTAGAAGCACTGTATTAACTAGGAACATCAGGTTATCAGGCAGGAGTGGAGACCTCAAGAGAAGGAAGCTGTTAGCCACTGTTCCCTTTAGGAATGAGGCTTGTGAATCTCTTGGACTTTGAAGTGCTTAACCTGCGTCCCAGACCTGTAGGAGTGGAGCTAGACAATTGGCTAATGGAGTTCTTCACCTCGGTAGGTAGCGGCTTTGGGTTGTGGCACTGCCCAGCTCTAGGGGAACCTAGAACTCTTTCCACCATCTGTTTGCTCCTGTAGAACTCTGTAGGTACGCTTCTTTGGGGCAGGAGGCATGTAAGACAATAGTTTAAATACTCAGCTTTGCCATGTAATGATCTATACACGCTAAAAGGTGGACAATTTTGAGCTTTGACTAGAACTATGTAACGAATGCAATTTAGAGGGAAAGGAAAAATGCTTTCACGTTTGTCGCAGCCTTCACAAGTAATTTCTTTATTGCAGTAAATTTAATTGCAAAACCCATTTTCTAATAATGCTTAATCAAATATATGGGGGGAGTTCTGTAAAATAGAGTAATTCAGTAATCAGTTTAATTATGTAAAATATGACATCTTTCTAACTTTAGAATGTTTAATGATCATGTTGGTAAGCTTAGCAAAAGAGTAACTAAATTTTTTTTTAAAGTGAGACTTCAGAAGAGAATATAAAGCTTTTATACATCCTATAAAAATGGCACACACACCATATTATTGATTATATATGCACAGTTACTTTTTCTTATCCAGTTACGTATTATGACTGGATTAAATTTCTCTGAAATGCTTTATGGTGTATCCTGGTGTTTAAAATGTTATTGTGTCTCTGCATACCCCTTGTAATAGTTTCTTGTACAGAATCTTATTCTATGAAATGGATTCACCATAACAGATGCATTTACGTGTTATTCTTTTGTGTTCGTTTCAAATCCGTGCGGAACTCAGAATAGACAGCTCTACTTTTTCATTGCGTTAAGTTTTTTCTCTTATCATTAGTACGTCGTCAGTGGTAGACATATGGAAATGCTGTGCAACAGCTAGAAGAAATGAGGGAAAAGCTGTATTTTCCGTGTCATTCTCTGAAAGGCAATTATTGCTGTTCCTTTATAAGATAAGGAAAATATATCCAAGACTTAACAGCAATAAATATGTCTGCATCCAAAATATAACTTCAAGATTTTTAAAAAAAACCTGAACAATTACAAGCTGAATAGGGTTTTCAGCAGGTAAAAAATCAACATGTAACCTAACAGCGTGTGTGGGAGTTGCTCTGTTTACCCCTCTCGTAGTCTGGCCTGCTCCTCTAAGCTTGTGGTCGTTTTACAGAGAAAGTGGTTATTGAAACAATTTGTGAATTGAACGATCTTGTTTTGATGTCTGTATAGAGTTAGGAAAGCTAACTTTACATTTTCATCTTCTTAGTAAGTGCTGGAATCACATTTTTGTCTCAGACAGAATTTCACACCAGAGGAAGGCTGCAGCGGGAAGCGTGCTCACAATTCAACAAGTGCTGGTTAATAGACACTCAGTGTCAGGCTTGTTTCCTGGATAAATAAATAAACTTAAATGATGCTGTGAAGGAATCAACTCCAAAAAATGGTGCCATTGTGTTCCAAATTTACCATAACTCAGTAACCCTCAGCTCGTGTTTCATCATTGGAAAAGGAAAAAAACCTAATGGTTTCTAATTGGCAGTCTTGCAGACCTGAACTCAAAGAGATTCTCTTTGGCTCACAGTGCATAAATAATAAAAATTTTGCTTTTAGAGTGTAATTAACAGTTCTGTAATGTCTTAACCGGAATCCAGCTCCTTTTTCCCATTTGTATCTTGGCTTTGAAAGTTAACAGGAATAAAATGCAATTAAAAACATTGAAGTACACATATGTAAGAGACTGTCACTTTTTTTTATAGGTACTTTTAAAAATGCCATTTCTGTTCTAGTGTTCTTAACCTGGCAGATTTCCTTTGAAAAAAAAAATTCATTTTATGGAAATATGAAAAGCTGTTAAACAAAAATGAGGTAATTTCAGAATTCAAGTATTTCTATAGTCTTGTAAGTGAAAAAAGTTATTATAATGCAACACCTTGAATAGGATGTGTGTGTTGGGTATCAAGCTGGTTGCAGCAAAATCACTGAGAAGAAGACAAAGGATTGATTGATTGATTGGATGAGGTACTGAGGGACATGGTTTAGAGATTGGTGGGAATGGTTGGACTTGATGATCCGGTGGATCTCTTTCAACCTGGTGATTCTATGATTCTGCTGCTCAGCATCAAGAGGGTTTGTGCTCTATGAAATGAACAGTTTGCACCAAATGTAGCAAATTTTTTTCTCTTATGTGTAGAAGGCCATGATATATGCAATCATATCTGTTTTTACACTAAAACTCATCATTTACCCCAATTTCATGATAGCGATGGTGCAGAAGTAAAATCAGGGGGCACCCAACATAGCTGTGCAAAAAAAATGAAACTGAAGATGGCTCTGCATAATGCTTTTCCATTTTCTTTTGTATTTTCTGTTTTACAGAGCAGAAGGTGCTGTTTTCTGCTATAAATTAATTGGTAATATCTCCATGATATTAGCAATCAACATATCTGCTACTTCAGCTAGTCACTAAGGTTAAATAATTATCTTAAGCTTCAATGTTCTTGTGCATCTCTGTGATTTTCTTGGTGTCCTCCTTAATAGGGCTGCATGTCATGCAAATAAATACTAATAGTTTCTCAGTTTGTGTTAGAATTTGAAGTTTGTAGGACTATGGTAGGTTTTTGTTTGGTTATTTTTTTTTAATGTAACACTGGATCTAGCCTTTTATTATTCAAAATGTATACATAAAACCACTTGTACATCTTTTGTTTATGAAAAGTACCGTATGTGTCAGTTTGTGCCAGGTTTTGACATAGAATCTATGTAGATAGATTTGTTTTTTATGGACAGATGCATAATGCAACTCTGCCTTTTATTAATGACAGCATGTTTACCATTTCTAGTAGTTTTACATTATTTGTGGTGGGCAAAACTGGATTACGCCTTTAATGAAGGAGTTAAAGTATTGGATTTCTGTGACAAATAGAAATTACCTCCTTCCATGACCTTTTCAGGTATCTAGCTAAATATTACTCCAAGCAAAGGCATGGGCTGATGGAATTTTTGATGGCATATGCTGAAGCTATATCAAAGGGTTTCAATATGCCTAATGTCTGCAGCTGATCAGTGGTAATCCAGAGATCTGCTCTGCTACCGAGACCTGAGAGTAAAAGTAATCACTTCAGTTTTATATCGTGCAAAGGCATGAGGGCAGCAGCATCTTCAAATGTCTGTCAGACAGTTACTTAAAGACGTTACTGAGATGGTGTCATGCGATTTATTTTATCTGATCGCTTAAAAAGTGAACTGGAACCAGAAAACCCAGCATTCACAGGCAGAGGTACTCTTTAAGTTGATCTTAAATCATAAGAAATAGGAGAGAAGGAAACAGACTTTATGAGCTGAAGAGAGCTGGTAAAAAGGGGTTTAGTCTTATCAATGTTTAAGGGGGGGGAAAAAAGAGAAGTGCTGCATGGCAGAGCTTTAAAGCAGAAGTGTGAGCACAAATAGCTTTGGAGCGATCAGGGAAAATGCCAATTTTTTTTTTTTACATCATATGCATAACAATGAAAACTGAAGCGAGATTGTTGGAAAATAGCACCCCTGGGATGCATGTAAATACACAAAAGCTTAGAACTCAAAACAGAGCTTAGGGAATTAAAAAATGCGCAAGGAAGATACTAAAAATGTCGTTATTTATGGTCACTAATTGAGAGCCTTGACAGGGGGACTGTAAAAATCCTGACACACTCCATAAAACCTGCATTTTGTGGAAATTCTTCCAAGACATTCAGCACTGAGTCTTTTGCCTGAGAGGAGATAGAAAACACAGAGCAAAGCTCACCGTGTTGACATATAACCCACAATCAGTGTGAAAATCCTTTGAAATCACTTAACCATCGTCTTTGGTAATAACAAGAGATAACAGAAAACTATGAGACAAATTCTGATACGTTTTTTATTCTTTTAGAATAATACAATTGCATGCTGTGTAGAAAAAGATAGATTTTTCAGGCTGTAGCTAGACAAACACTGCCCCCAGCGAAGTTTCTGTAATCCTCTGCTGCTATCCGAGCAACCCTTTTATCTGCTTTGCCAGCTTGTCCCTTCACATACCTTGTAAGATTCAGTCTACCATGTCTGAAAACCATAAGAGGCCTCTCAGTATTTTGAATGTTCTAAAAATGGGTTTGTCAACTTCTTTTTCTTGTAGCAACGAGGCCTTTTCCTTTTCTTTGTATGTATGATGGTTTATATCTTTGGGTTTTTATTCAGTTTGCAGTTAGCCATGAAGATTAGTTAAGTCAGCTTGTGTAATCGTCTTGATCCTAAAAAGTGCTGATTCCTTGTCCCCTGATTCCATGAATATGCGATGACTAAGTTATAGGAAAGATCAATTTGTCTGTGTTTTATCCTCTAGCTATGTTGTTCACAGCTGATCACTTCTTCTCCATTCTGACATGGCCTTGATATACCCAACAAGCTTAATGCTCTGGGCTCTGGGTTGGTTCTTCTTCTGAATTATGCTGTAATTCCAATAGGAAGTTGCTGATAATAAGGGATTTCCAGCTGGAAACCTCAATAGCTAGTTTAATTTAATTTAGATTAATATCTGAGCTGTGATGGTGCTGCTCCAAGATCCTGCCATGTAAAATAATTACAATATGCTATAAAAAGACAGTCTTTTTACAGCATTTTTTGACTAGAGAAAGAAATAGAGCACCGCGCTGGTCCTATCAAGAAAAGCAAATACAGAAAAAAAAGGTCTCACAAATGGAAGGTCTCAACTTATTTTTGACAAGATACCACCACCAAGTCTTTAAAAGACAAGTGAATAATAGAACCATAACAAAAATGACTATTTACTCCCCTTGAAGAAGGATTTATTTTGAATACTGATCTACCTTATTCAAGTCAACTCAGTTGCTTGAGCCAGCAACTGCTGGCATAGCAAAATAACTTCTCTAGGACTGTCTTCACCAGTTTGAGTTGGGATATTGAATAACTGTGGTCCTCATGTCCTCATAGCATGTGTGGTGTTCTTAACTGGGGGTGTTCAAGGCCAGGCTGGACGAGGCTTTGAGCAACCTGATCCAGTGAGAGGTGTCCCTGCCCATGGAAAAGGTGTTAGAACTGGATGGGCTGTGAGGTCCCTTGCAACCCAAACCATTCTGTGATTCTATGATTCTGTAATTGGTTAATAACAACAAAACATAAAATTAGAAAATACCTGAATGCTAAGATCTAAAACTGCTCTCAAACTGACCTTTGTTAAACATTTTGAGGTCATAGAATAAGCTGGCACTGTGTGATTAACAAATTTTCAGAAAGAATATATGCAACAGTGTCTTTGAACCTGGGGCTGTTCAGTGAGAGCAGGCTCCTGCATTTCAGCAGGAGTGAACAGAGCCTTTGTCTGAACTGAGGGAGAGGAGGGCTAAAACTGGCAGCATATGATGAGGGCACGTGCTTAAGTGTAATGAAAAAGCAGAGAGTTCAGCAAGAGAGTGCAGGACAAGAGTTGCTTTCTCCTTCAGAACAATAGGCAAGTTTTTAAAAACAATATAAAAATTGAGAAATCAATCTTAATCATGCAATCCATTTTTTGAAAGCTCCATTGGAGTAGTTCTGCAGCTCTTTCAGTTAATCACAGCAACAGAAATACCAAAATTAATTTTTAGTTTTTCAAAAGTGCAAAAAGAGAAGTGTTTTGTACAAATGCTTCTTCATATCTCAAAGGTGTTAACAAATTAAATTACGTAGGTGTTTAGTCAGCACCCATACGCTGTGAATTTTACAAGAAATACTCATGAACAGAATGCCAAGAAATTGATCCTGAGCATAAATAACACATTCTACAGAAGAATTTATGATTATGCCTACGTGTCTTTTTTCAGATCTATGCTCACTAGTAGAGTGGGATAAAGTGGTAAGAAAAAGCTAAGGTATGTGATAACGTTTCAGGACCCTGAGTTTTAACTGTAGGAAGAAGTGTAATAATTCACAGTGCAGTGAAAGCATTTAACAATAGAGTCTTTAAATAAAATTAATTACCTAGAGGATGAAAGTGCAGGTAAACATATTAAAGAAATTCAGATTTTTGTTTAGGATTGGAAAAGGGATAGTAGAACATGGACAAAGAGCAGTGTTGACTTGGTATTTTTTCTTGATGATGCGGTGCTCTTTATACTGATAATATTTTGTAGTATCCAATTCTGAGTAGGTAAGACTGGGAAGTGTTGTGGCAATCAGCCTTGTTCTGTGAGAACATTTTATAATCTCCTATCAGTCTCCCTCTCTCTTATGCTGCTGAAGAGATCAATAGAAGCTGCCTGCTGAGGATGTTATCTTTGGTACCAACTTTTTAATTAAGTCTTGTCCTGAGCTCAAAGAGCAAAGTTTCACAGTGAAAAATCTTCCATGTACAAAGCAGATCTGACATTTATCAATTACACTTCATGGTATCCGGTAGAGCGATCAAACAATCGGGATTGTTAGCTTTCCAGTCATGGCAAAGTAACAACAATGACGGTATCAAGGACATTTATATCAGCCTGGACCCTTTTTGAACATGTTTGCCAATCATTTTGTGAAGAACACTCTGTTGACATTAAAGAGAAATCTTCAGTACTGAAGTCAGGTGTGTATGAGACATGATAGAAGAGTTAATGCATTTAGTATAGTTTTAATTCAAGTTGCTGTCTTGATCAGAAGTCAATGAAATAAACAAGCTCCTTTCACTTCCTCACTGCACTGGCTGTACATTGCGAGTTTGTTTAGCTTTCCTTTGGACATCAGGTAATTATTTTCTAGAAGGTGAAGCGTTCTTTGTCCATCCATGCACCAGGTCACAGGTCTATGCATTTGGCTTCTTCCTTTGCTTTGCAGGCTAAAATCTGATTTTTCAGTAGTGAATCAGGTGCAGCACATGAATCTAGATGACATTATTTCCTTAGGCAGGGCACCAGGCTGGCAGTTTTGTGAAAGTGTGTTCTTTTTACTGACGTCCCTGAACAGTAAAACTATCTTGTGGTGCTAGAGGGGGACCCGATGCTATCAGTTCAGCTCCTCCACCACTCACATCGGAATCCCTGTGTGCACATCTAAGGGTCACTTATACTGCCTGATCATTCTTATTTTGGTTTTATTAGTAGTTTTTAGGATGTTTCCCGGAGATGGTACAGACTTGGTATATTGTGTGGAAGCAAAATAAAATCTTAAAACTTTTAAATCTACACATTTCTAATATTTCAGATTAAAATATATTAATTTGTATACTGTCTGCATCTGCATTTTTTCCTTCACGGGTTGTAGTAGTGATTACTGACTCTTTGACTACAAGCATTCTTATTTATGTAAGGGACTTCTACAGGATATCTAGGAAGAAATTCTCTCACTTTCTTTTGAGATCTTATATATTGAAAAACTGTTGAGGTTTTAAGAGCCACTATGTCTTAGGAAGACCTCCTAAAGACATCTTAATTCCCAAATCCCCTTGAGAGCCTGTGCACTTTTCAGCAACAAAGCTTCTGCCTCTGTTATTACTGTTTATTTTTGTTGAAGGCGACACTAACATCAAGAAACAAATGGCGATCTCTCCCAGCAGTCTTATTCTATTAAGGACAGCTGTTATTGTGGCTGCAGCAGTGTACAAAGCAAAGGATATAATTTTTTACTGTGGTCCACTGATTGCTTTGTTCATCCCTGCTGGTGACAGATTAGCTTTGCGGCACATCCGTAGGTCACCAGCCACCCTTTTCGTATTTGTTGTGGTCAGTGCTGTGAAGAAAGATTTTAAATTGAAAATAACGCTTTCTTTTGTTGTCCTGTATTTTGGAGACCCAGAACTGTGTAGCAGAGGAGCCATAGGTCGTACTAAAGATGCACTAGAAATGCTGCACGCAAGAGCCTCTGTAGCAGCACCAGTCGCTCATTATACCTGCTGTCAGCTGCTGCTGTCTATCCATGACATTTATAAAATTCTTTTCATAAAAAATTTAAGGTTGAAAAGTGTTAAGAAAAAGTGTGCTGCCATGGTTTACTAATGAAAGAAGGAAAGGTTATTTTATTATCAAATGTACAAAAGGAAAGCATTCTCTTCATCTTAGCCAGGTGTTTTCTTCATAAAATGCAAAAGCTCTTAATCTTTTAGATTTCATTTTGATCAGGATTTCCTGATATGATTCTAATTAAATACTCTGTTAAACCTTATTACTGAAGCATCAAAGTTGCTTCAAGACAAAGGTTCTTTAAAACAAGATTTAAATTAAATTCTTTAGAGACTCTGTAGGATGCTCTTTGCAAAAACACCTTAAAAACCAAACCTTTATTTTCAAGAAAGGAGGCGGTGTATGTTGATAAAAATTGAGAAAATGTAATAATGGTGCTGACTCCAGTTTTGACAAATTGATAGACTCATCCAGTCTTTCTTGAAAATGACGTTATGAAATGATGAAGCACAGTGAGGTCTTTTGATTTGGTTCATGGAATGTGTGCTGCTCCAGGAACCAGCTCACAACAAAACAATACCAGTGAGGCAGGACTGGTGTATCTCTCACTTGATGCAGAAATTCGCCTTTTGCTTTCTTTATATCACTTCCAATTAGAGTGATTTTTTTTGCTCATAATCAGGAAAGAAATGTCCATCATCCCTTTCAATGTTGGGACCAGATTTTAAAATGGAAGACAAGCTGTGGACTTCTAAGTTATGTATTGTTTTTGCACAAGATCCACTCAAACGATGACCATGGTTAGCATTCTCGCCAGTTGTCAGGGCTTTGGAATGAACTTTCCTTTTCATTCCTAGAACAACTGGAAGGTTAAGCCTCTGTTATTGAGGATTTTTTTATTATTATTGGTTTTTTAATATCTGTGTTGAGTTGTGTCATAGAAATCTCCTGGGTGAACTTCATTTTTCTTTTGGAGTTCTGTCTGGGGCAAGCAGCTGAGTCCTAATGCTTGTCTTCATTCCGCCTGTCTCAATGACAGAGCTGGAGCCTTGAGAAGAGTTGCAGTTGATGAGTATGACTTCATAAATTAGGTGCTTAAAACTAAGAAACAGTTGCTGTGTCTGAGGTAATTTATTCCCAGTCTCAAATACGTTCTAGCTCTCCTTACCTCTCGAGTAAACCGACAACTTTAGCCAAATATGTTTTGATAGTAATAGAGACTTCTTTGGAAGATGGATGCTTCTCGTCTCCAGACACGTTGAGAGTGAATGAGCGTTCTAGTCTATCTTGTATCCTTGCCAAAAGACCGTTCCAATACAGCTTGCCAGAAGAGTGCTAGAGAACAGTTCTTAATCTTCTTTAGTGCCAAAGAATGAGTCTGTATTGTGGGATAGACTTACTTATCAGCAGTGGAATTCAGCTTTCCTGGGCCATTCTTCATTCAAGATAGACCCTATTTAATGGATAGTCCTGCCAGAGATTGTTAACAGCTTTCTTGGAGTGTTGATAGCTGCTCATACACCTCATCAGTTCTGTCCTGCTATCTGAAAGGAAAAGAACCATCTTATAGGAATGTGAAGATCCTTTGCTTGGACTAATGTGAAGAAAAAAAAAATTGAAAGCACTGTATACTTAATTTCTAATTGCTATGATGTCCAGTGATTCAGAGCTGTGTAAGTAGAAGAGTTAGACATAGGGAAATTGTGTTATAGGTTCTTACAATTTCTTCAACAGCTTTGTAGCTGACTTTAATCATTATCTCTAACTGTAATCTCTTTTAAAAGTTTATACAAGAGCTTTGGTGCGACTAAACAACATTATATGATTTTTTGATCACCTACCAGCTTTATAGTATGATGTATAAAGCGTTATGGGGTGGCACTGAGGATGAGCTATGCAAATTTGGTTTTCCACACTGGACTTTCAAATAGCTGCCTTAGTACTGTAGGGCTCTGGATGCCTGGGTAGGAAACCAATTGAAATTCAAGACCAATTGCAAAATATCTGCAAACAGTTTTAGTATTCACTTCAAAGTAGACACCAGTGAGTTCTGGAGAAGATTTTAGTAATGCAGGATCCGTTTGGATGAAATGACAGAAAACCTTGAGTCTGCTTGAACAGGGAGATGTGAACACTTTCATGGCAAACCTTCCAGCATTTTCTGAAAAGGAATCCAACTCTGTCTTGTGGATGTTATACCAGCAGCTATTTTTTTCATTTTTATGTTAGTCAAGATGTTTTCAGTCCTTCTTTTTAAGCATTATCCAGTTTATATTAATGGTTAAAATTGTTTCCGATTCTCATTAGAAATTTTCAGAAACTGTTGAGTAATTACATCTGCTGTTAATTTCTTCTATAGAGTTATGAAAATATTCTCTTTTGAAAGAAACTGGCATGCAGAAGATTCTTTGGGCCATGGCAAACGCACTTCTAATAACGTGTTCACGCTTTGTCCCTGAAAAAGAAAATATCTTCTGAGCGAGCTTCTTTTCTACAAGTTTTCTTTTTTGACCTATAGACCAAATACTCTGGCTGTAACACAGCATGTGGTATTCTTATCTTCTTTCTTGCAAATTTAAATATTTATGCGTCTTAGATGCGTATTTTAGAGAAACAATCATCCAGACTTCAGGAGGAAAAAACAATAGATTTGATTTGTGCTTAGAAATGTTCTCCACTCGTGTCACAACCTCAGATAACGGAGATGTTGCACACCCTGCAGGATTCAGAGATTTCCGTACTTGTAGTCCTCAAATAATGGAAATACTTTTGAAACTGATTACTGAAATGACACCTGTGGACTGTGGAAATGCTTTGTAGGCTAAATTAACCCAATTATCTTAAGAAATTTTTCACCATTTTGTTTCTTGAAATTCTGCCTCAGGCAGCCCAGAAAGACGTTTTTAAATCTCTTTTAAATGTCCTGTTTCTGTTTAAATATGAAACTGTTTCCAAGCTCTACTGACTTAGAGTATTTTAAAGTCCTGATGTTGAGTGCTCTTAAATCAATAGCAAAATATTAATTATGTTTGGGATGATGACCATTCCAAAACTGTGCAAGTAAACTGTGCTGTGTGACTTAAGTCTACTTGCAACTAAGCACTGTAATTAGCATTTTGAATAATAAGGATTGCAGCTGATTAGTTATCAAAGTGAATGCAAGTGAAAATAAAGAACATCATCACTGAATATTTCACTACCAGAAAAAATTGAGATCTTTGCCAAGAATTAATTCTTCAGTCTTCGACTCACTCTTTTTGTTTGCAATTATTTCAGTCACTGCTGAAATGCACCCATGCAGCACAGTGGTTTTAGCAGAAAGGAGAGAAGAAAACTTTTTCCAATTGAAGCTGCAGTACCAATTTTGATAGTAATTATCTGAGGCTGGGTCAGCTCACTGGATGTTATTATCTGCTGCCAAACTAAAAATGAAATTTATGAAAAATGAAACCTTTAATGATCCTAAGTGGTTAGACCCTAATAATGGAAGTCATCCAGAAGTACAGATCTCCCTGCTGCAGAAGCTGTCATTTGGTGGCACTTCTTCTGAGTTGCTCTGCAGGAGAGAAGTCCAGTTAAAGATATATTAATCCCATAGTAATTTATATATTAATATAACTTTCCAGCACTGTTGACCCTTATCCTAATTGGAATCCTGAATGTATCCTATCACCATGTAAAAGGAGAAGCATGATGGGTCACTGGTCACTGAGCAATGCACTTGCAGTCATACTAAGGCCCTCAGTTCTTTGAAAGTTCATGTCACAGTAGTCTTACAGTTGAGTATATTGCTTGTTTGCAGTTTAACTATCCTTTTAAATTACTTACAAGCATAATGGATTAGACTTGAAAATGCTTTCATACCTGTTGGAAAGTCGTGTGAATGCTTTTCATTCTTGCACTAGTCTCTTCAGGAATCCCATTATTTTTCTTCATGTGTGGTATTCTAGCTGAGTTTTATCTGCTAGTAGAAAAAGAGGAGAATTTCTTCATTTTATGTTTAGATGTATATCCAGTCTTACTTCTTGCCTTCTTGAACCAGTTGTACGTAATATAATATCCAGTTTTTACTTCTGAAGAATCGTGGTTGCTCCTGTCAGCTATATTTTTTTTTCAACTGCATTCCTGTAAAGCTCTACATTTTTCTTATTTTGTCTCGCATGTATTTTAGATACTTAAACTGTAGTTGAGTCTCTTCTAATCTTTCCTTGTTGAGATAAACAGTCTGAGCTTTTAAGTATTTCATTCAAACTGGTTCCCTAGTTACTTAATCACTGTTATGGTTCTCTCCTAATCGTCACTGATCTGAGGTGAAAGCCGCTGTGATTTCCTGCGCCTCTCAGTTCAGGTACTTGTGACCAGTGAAAAAAAGATTGTATTTCAACATCCCTGCGATCTCAGTCTCGTGAAATAGCCGTGAGCCAGGAATAGACAGCTGTAAATAGAGAAACCTTTGGACCACTTGTATTTGTGATAGAAATCGGCTCACCTTCCGATAGATGTGGATCTAGTCTTTCTTGCAAGCCTTGGTTTTTGTGAGAAAAATAATTCAAGTAAACCATATAGTATCCTCATGTTATTCTAAATAAAATTCTCATAAATTTTATTCAGAAGAGCTTCAGGATTTAGCTCAGTGTACTACAGCCTTCGAATGATACAGTGTGGGTTTCAACATACAGCAAAAATGTCTCAGTAATATCTAAGAATCAGAGGAAATCTTTGTTCATTGAATTCTCAGAGGTCTAGGCGCACCATGACTTATGTCTCATATCGAACTGCCTTTCATATATCTGATTTAGAAACTACAGACAATCAGAATCGGGGAAAGTACATCCGGCTTTCATCACTGACTTGTCAATGTGAGGAGAAGTGACATGACAATAACACGTCCCAGCATGTTTGTTAGGGATTCTTCACCCATGAAATTTATAATCCTTTCAAACACAGAACTGTGCGGTTTTAAAGGAGCTTTGTAGGGCTCATGAAAATTAAATGCAGGAAAAGATGGAGCAAGTGGAAACTAAAGTAGCTTCCATATCACTTAGTGATTTGCTTTATTTGCAGGTGAATGGTTTGGCTGAAGAGTAAACCATTTTTTATTAAATCAAAGAATACATGACTTTTGTTTGTTTTCAGACATTTTGAGCAATTGTGTGCAAAGTTTTGATTTAAAGATGTTTATTTGAATGAGTGTCTCTTCCTATATTTACTATATTTTACAAAGGATTACCAATATTATTCACGTTAATGGCTGTACTGCTGGTTAAATTGGTGATTGACATTAAGACATTTTTGGAAAGAGATTACTTTTTTGAATACTATCTTTCACCAATACAAGCAATACAACAGTTTTAATGTCACTTAGTTCTGCTCTCAGCAGTATGGAAGATCTTATAATGTCTTCGTAGTTGTTTATGTATAGATGTAGTAATGTCATTTTTGTATGTGTGTATATATATATAGATTAATGTGTTTCTGTGGGCAGTAATGGGACTGAAAATATTAATTATTACAACTTTCATAGTATTTATAAAAGCAGTGGATATTGCGTAACTGTGTCAAAATGCAGCTACATTTATTTAATTTAAATATATATTTTTCATTTGGAAAACACAACTTCAGTGATGTAAAATGGCAACCAGAGTTTTTAGATGGNATGAGTGTCTCTTCCTATATTTACTATATTTTACAAAGGATTACCAATATTATTCACGTTAATGGCTGTACTGCTGGTTAAATTGGTGATTGACATTAAGACATTTTTGGAAAGAGATTACTTTTTTGAATACTATCTTTCACCAATACAAGCAATACAACAGTTTTAATGTCACTTAGTTCTGCTCTCAGCAGTATGGAAGATCTTATAATGTCTTCGTAGTTGTTTATGTATAGATGTAGTAATGTCATTTTTGTATGTGTGTATATATATATAGATTAATGTGTTTCTGTGGGCAGTAATGGGACTGAAAATATTAATTATTACAACTTTCATAGTATTTATAAAAGCAGTGGATATTGCATAACTGTGTCAAAATGTGGCTACATTTATTTAATTTAACTATATATTTTTCATTTGGAACGCGCAACTTCAGTGATGTAAAATGGCAACCAGAGTTTTTAGATGAACTCTACCTGTCACAGTTACAGGACTCACATTGGTCCTTGGATCTCCTTTCTCAGTGCACCTCTGAGAAGCTTCTCCAGCAGATCCTTCCACAAACCTGGGGTGCAATAGTGAGCGCAGTGACTCTTTCAAGTGGCCAGTTGAAGGGGCAGAGTGAAAGTTGCTTCAGTTTTTCTTTTTTAGCCTTCTAGCTTTTCAGATATATAAATTTGAAGTATTCCAGTTCTTAGCACTTTGTTTTTCAGGTGCTTGAGTGACAGTGAACTGAGTTTCTAGAAGCACAGAAGGCTGACAGGAACCTCACCTACATGCATGATAGGCTTTGTTATTGAATTAGTAAGGAAACATTTTCCTGTTCTAATAATTCTTATCTCACTGTCCCCCTGTTGCAGGAAACCTGCCTCCAGTGACTGCCTTTAAGGTGCTGAGTTTGCCTTTGCTGGTCATTGTGATAGGAGCATGGCCAACAAACATCCAGGTACAGCAGCAGATTAAAGTAGAGCTTTCCAAGTGCAAGACTGAATCACTGAGGTAATTTACCATCTGCCACCAAGCACCTTTTTTTCTATAGCATTTTATAGTATTCGGATTAGTTCTTTAGCCCAGTTCTGAACTACTCTCAAGACAAGACAGATTTATTTATTTAAAATGTGTGCGTGCAAGTTTCTTAACTTATGCAATGGGCTGGAGCTGCACTAACATAATCTTATCAACATTCAGTATCACTGCTTACGAAAAAATAAGCAAATGCATGATAATGAGATGAGATAAAAATTCAATCACAAGAATAAAATATTTTTGTGATTGTTTTATTCATTTTCTTTCTCACACAATTCCCTATCCTAAAACACCTTGTCTTAAGCAGCCACTTTTTGGCATATATTCCGAAGTATATAAAACCTGGCACACATGAGTGGAGGATTTTTAAATTACTAGTGAGGGCTGGATACACTTTTACTTTAATCTGAATTGGAAATAGCTCAAGTAAAGAATAACAATGTTGTCTGCAGAGATACCAATGTAAATAAAAAGATATTTCAGACCATAGCCTTTTATTTTTACTTTTTTATTCATAACTGGTAAGGAACTGTAAATAACTTCACAAGGGATGTTGCCGATTAGAATTAGAAGGAAAATAAACAATACAGAAGTTACAGAAAATTGGAATAGTTCTGAAAAAGTTCCTCATTTAACCATTTCCTCTTTTCAAGAAAATGATTAAAATTTCAGTAGAAGGTTTTTTTTTCTTTCCTAAGTCGGCACCTATTTTTTTTCCTTATTTTTTCTCCCACTTTTTCAGAATTAAAGGACATCTGTGAGTACTGCTCCAAGCATGCTCTTTCAGTAGGTAATTTTCTATATATCTTTCTTCGCTCTATTCTTGCATGTTACTACATGCTTTCTCACTAGATTTGTTGGGAGGGGAGCTACCAGCGGATGTTGGAATGCATGAGCCTGGTGTGCTTGACAAACAGATATTGAATAGTTTGCTCAGTGGCTCATGGAACTGCAGGGCTGTAAATCTGAAGACTTGCAGCTTTTGCATGCAGGGGGTTTCGTGGGTAGGTTCATAAACCTGTGGAAGAACTTTTTCAGGGAAGAATGTCTTAATTATACTAAATCTCTAAAGTTTTTATTAAATACTAGCTAGAGATCACTAGGACAACCCAATATTTATAACTCTCAAATGTCAGATATATATCAACTATATACTAGTTTTAGAATTCTTTACGTTTCCACTTGCAGCTTGTTTTCTGTCAGCAGACTATGAGAGACTTACAGGTGCTGTTTAAACTTCAGAAGATTCCTTTGAGGTAGATAAATCATGGAACATTATCTTTTTTGAATAAACTATATTCGAAGCTATTTATCATGTGTTTTCTGAATCATGGGTTTTAATTATTAGAAAAAGCTCATGTAGATTTTTAGTCAGTTAGGATTCCTGCTTAAGTAATGAAGTTGCAGCATCTGTCTGTATATTAGATGTTTAAATTCCTTTGAAAACTTAATGTACTTCTGTTATTTTGATATATTCACACTACACATGTAGCCATACTATTGTGATTTTATTCACACATCTTTAGCTTGTTTGTGCCTCCAGTAAAGGTATAGTACAGAACACTTTTTTTTTTAATTTTTAAGCTTAAATTCTCTTTGTAGAGGTGCAGAGATGCATAGTATATAGTTCAGGCTGTAACTGAACTGAGGTACTTGAATTGCTTTGCTGTGCTCTCGTGTCCTTGTTCTGATTGCTGAGGTTGAACATTTGACCAAGCCACCCTGTAGTTCTCTTCCAGCTCATGTGCATAAATAACTTTCCGTGTGAAATGGCAAATAAAGATAGTTTTAATCTGTGTTTGGTGTAGCACACAGAGGGTTGCTTGTCTAGTAGCAAGTCCAACATTCTACACTTTAGGTCTAGTCTTCAGAAGTAAGTCCTTTTCATTTTTAATATATTAGTTTTATATGTACTTAAAAAAAAAAAAAGGTGAGAGATCCAAAAAGCCATAACTAGTACTATATTTGTTATCACAAATGTAATAGAATCTATGGTGAAATAAATAATGACCACAGCTCTTTTGGCATTAAAGCACTGGCTTTTGTCTAAGGAGAAATTACAAAATGTGCTAGGCAAAGGATACCCTGTGCCAATGCAGTGAGTCATGCTTTATGCACTCAGTGTGTGCATCACCTTGAGTATTGTAAAAACCTATAAAACTGACAACAATTCATGCTTTAGCATCATTCAAGCAAGTGGCATCCTTATTTCTGGATCTGTGTTCTCAGGGATTCCATGCAGCACTCCAGTGACACGACATCCTGGGAAAAACCGTGTACCTGAGTACTGACAGATGACAACTGCAGGCACCAGAGGTACCTGATGAATATATTGCATTTCTAAATGACTGGAGTATTACTTGCATTTACATGTGCAATGCAAAGTGACTCTAACTAAAAGTTCCTTATAATTTCAAAATTTGCAAGTGTTTTAAAATAAAGCGTGAATTAGCTTTGAACAATATGGCAAATGTTTTGTAGATTAGTAAGTAATACCCGTTATTTTCTCTTTCGCTAATTAAAAACGAAGCCTGACCCAAATGTAACATAATATTAATTCTCCAGGAATCTTCCAGTTTTAGAGAGTTAACATTTTTCAGGGTTCAAAGGTAACTCCTGCAAATTAACGGAAAACTATTTTGTTTTCTGTTCATAAATGTTCTCTGTTGAATTTGTGCTCGTAAAACGTCCACTTCGTACGTGGTGTTTTCTTGCCCTTTCCCATTTCTGTGCTGTAGAGATTGCTCACAAATGTCAAAAAGCTGTGTTAGAATAATTTTTTAATATCAGTTGTAAATGCCATTAGATTGAACAATGTGTCTGAATAGCAACTCCCTCTGATGAGTGCAGTAAGTTTTAAGGAGAAAATTAATTGCTTTTTAGCTTTATGTGAACAATTTAGCAAAAGCAATGCAATTAGAACTAGGCTTAAGAGATAACCTATGACTTTTGTGGGATGTAGGGTCTCAATGTCCAGGCACTCAGTGTCTTACATATCAGAAATCTTGGCAATTGTTTAACCTGTAGAATTCAGAATAGTAAGGAAGGTATCTCTGAAGAGATTCTGTCCACTTTGGGACTCCTCAGTAACTCTGCTGATGTACAAAAATATACATATTTTTATAAAGCTTTCAAAATATCTAAATAATACAGCTTTTATTGCAAATGAGGATGTGTGAAAGCATAATTGGTGATCTGTCTTTAGTATTATTTATCAGTCTAAAAACCTGATCAGAGTCGCTGCAGTTGCAGTAGGGATGCAATTGGTCTGCAGTGTCTCATAGTTGAGCCATCAATCATTATCTGCCTCCTGAGGGGAAAAAAAATGACCTGTTACAGATGCAACCAGCTTTTGAGCTTCACTTCTTTTGTGACTTTGTCTAACAAGATGCCTTCTCTAACGAGATGTTTCGGAATAGCTAAGATGTACTTGGGTACATAAGCCAGCAAAGAGGAGAGGCAGCTCTGTAATAAGCACATCTGCTGGATGCTTATCTATATCTCCATGTGAAAAAATAAGCAGGCTTCTTGAAGCTTTCTCACACAGCATTCTAATTTAGGGAACTAGATTTGTGATGTTTTTTTAATACTTCATCTATGGTATTTTTCCTCTGAAGCTGATTAATTTCTACTCTCCTATTCGTAAGCAAATCTAGCTAATAAAATACCCTGTCAAAACAGTCAGAGGTTCAAGTAATCTATTTTTAAACATCCAACCTGACAGACATACCTAAAAGGTGTGCTGTTGATGTAAATGTGTTAAACCTTCAGTCTGTGGAGTGCAGCATTACAATGGATGGAATATCTATTTAATGTAGTGTTGTGTCCCAGAAGCTAATGTAAGAAAGAGAAGTGGGATTCATGTTGTCCACGATGATTTGAAGATTCCACGCATGCATTTATGAATTCCAATTAGTGAATGTTTCTTGCAGTGCTGTTAGAATGTGAGGGTTCTCCAGATCATCCAACTTGATGTGTTTCCTGTGTTTAGTCTAGGATTTTTTACCCTCGCTGTCTTCATGAATATCAAAGTTTGTAATTTTCTACTATTACACTTTTTGGAGGCTATTATTTTAATTATATAAGTAACTGGGACTCCTAGCAATGTCAATAGGACTACCTAAGTTTTGAATCTGTCTCTGTATATTGATGTACTTTAAGGAATAACATTACATTTACACCATACCAAACTATAAAGATAGGCCACTACCTCTGGTCTGCAGTGTTATTTTTTGTTCTTTTCTAGTATTTCTTGCTTTAGCCATTGCAGAGTATAGCTTTGGGGGATGTGGAGTTTCTATATATCTTTTGAAGAAATGAGCACAAATTTCAGATGCAGCCTGTTGCTACCTGTTCAACATAATTTCTGAGAGGCAAAAAGCCTTCCCATGCTTTACAACTTTGATTTGTGAATCAATTATTTTTTATCTAGCTTGAAGTGGTTTCATCAGCTTCAACTTCATATAATATGACACTGTGAAAAACTGAAAGTCTGGGTTATTAGCACCCAGTAAATGTTGACCAAGTTCCATATTTATGTGTTATTTGAAGTATTACGATTTTTATATTTTTAACATATTATAAAAGGGTGAGAAGACACATGATGGAAATTTTCTGGCTCATTAGTCAATCTCTGGCATGATTCGGAAGACTTGAAGTCCAATTTAGTCAATCTCTGGGGTAAAAAAGTGTAACTCGCAAAATACAAAGAATTGCATTAGTTTTAATTTGTCGGTAATGGTAATGGAGTTGGTATGCTCACAGTTCTCTGTCCATTCATCAATAGAGAACTTCCACAACCCAGCTTCTCCTCTCATTTTTCTTCCACAAAGGTGCTGCGGCTTCATTTTGGACAAAGTGTAATTGATTACATTCGGGCAAGACTTCTTGTAAGATTAGTTACATTTTTAATCAAAATGTCATGGGGGTGCAAATGTAACATCTGCAAAGGAGTTCTTTGTGTTAGAGGGATTCGCTGCTCAAGAACAGCTGCAAATGCACAGCCTCGCGCTGCGCTTTCTTACCCCGTGATTATAGAAAGGTTTATGTGTAAAAACAAGTGCATGAAAATGATGGCTGGATCACTTGAAAATTTGGAAAGCTGGAAAGTTAGTTTGGTGCTGAACCTCTGAGTGCTTGGCCCTAGAGCGAAAGCATAATAAGAAGGATATTAAGGCTTGAAGTATTTTGTAGTACATGGGGTAAATCTAAGCAAATATATTCAATGTCTTTGATTCCAGTCACTGGACGCTTTATCCCCAAAAGCAGAGAATAGAATTCAGATTTTATATTCTGTTTCTCTGTGTAGGAATTGGGGTTTGAATCAAGAATGTGCACAAAGCTTTTCCAGTTCCAAAGGAATATGTTGGAAATGTGGAAACTATTACATCTGAAGTATGTAGCATCCCTTGCATAAAGTTAATTCCACTAACTCCTCTGTGAAGAAGATAATGTATGTTTGAGAGCTGGCACTGATGTAGGATTAGAAGTGGTACCCAGCGTTAGTATTCAGTTCCCTGTGCCAATGTGCCCCTGCTTCTGAACGCGTTCGAATGAACACAGTCTGTTGGCTAATTCACAGCTACTAAATGGATAAAAAAACTACAACCACAGTCAAGCTTTTGAAGAAAGATTTTATTGTATCACCTTTAAATATCTCAAATTTTGAGACGTTCATGCATGCATGTGAGTTTATCTTCATCACGGAGTGGGAATTCCAGGATCTCCTCTGCGCTGGGAAGCACTATTCTTCCACTGATGGGTTAATTATTCACTTGGGCCCCCTCCAGCTGAGTACCCTGACATGAATGAATATAAACAAAATAATTTCCACCAGGTGTCAGCCCCTCAGAATAATGAATAGCAAAATAAATTAAGGTGGTGTTACCGGTGTAGATTTTTGAAAAGAAAACTGAAACGAAGATCTCTAGCAATTACATTGTTAAAATGGTATTTAAATAGGGTGGACGTGTGGAGGGCTTTACAATTTAGGATGATTACATAAAAATAATGAAACTTGCTTTTTTTTCAGTCTTGTGTGAAATGGAATAATCAGCACTCTCCTGAACAAACCATATTATTTTCCCATGTCTTTTCATTACTGCACTTGAAGTTACGATTCATATATTATGGTGATTCATAGCTTAGACTTATGAGGCAGAGGTTTATTTTTAGCGTGTTACCTTAAATTAGGATAACCAATAAGTGATTTTGAGGTACAGTGATTTCAGTGGTTCTGCATCTGCTTGTTAGAATTTAATGTGTTTATGTATGACTTACTCTGACACTCTGTGGTAGACTTTCCAGGGAGTAGGTGACTGCTGGGTGTTAACCATGATGTATTAGAAACTTTAAACTCATGAATTATTAAGCCTAAAACGATATGTGCTTTACTGCTCAGTTGAGAAACATCTTTGCATCTGACATCTGTTATGCAGCAACAGGGGCCACATTCCTATCTTTGCTGTGAACTGTATCATCGCAGAGGCCTTGGGCGATGGTTTGGCATGTAGTAGAGCTCCTCATTTGCTGTTGGGACATCAGATGGCACCAAAACAGTTTATCATGTAATTTCCAGAAGGGAGGAAGCTCTTTGGAGCTGTCTGCAATGTGAATGTGAATAGGATTAACTCTCAAAGACTTGAAAGACTGAATTAAACTGGAATCCTTCATGATAGAGAGAGAGGAAGTGTATCTTTTTCCTCCCCTTTCCTACAGAAGTTTTGAGGATTTGAACCTCAGTATCTGTGGCCAAAAGGACATTGAAATGGTCCTGGATATTTTCTTCCTTGTGTACCTTTGTGTCAAGCATGAAGGAGCAAAGGCATTCATATTCCCTGCATGATTTTTGCGAAGAGGGTCTGTTTTTCAGACCAAACTGATAGGCTATAAGAAAACATCTGTATGAGGAATTCCAGTTACTGCAAAGAAAGCTTTTTCTTCACCCTGTCCCCATATCACGCTGAACAAATATCTTGTACTTTCTGGATCCAATTCTGTTCAAACCCTTTGGAAAAAAAAAATATTTTTCAAAAAAGAGAGAGAGAGTGAGAGAGATCAGGAAGGCAGCCCAGGGGGACCTCTGAAAATTACCTTAATGCTTGAAATCTGCTTTGAAGACTGTTTGGCTTCTGAGTATTTGTATTAAAGAACAGTTGGAGAGAATTTTTTAGCACTATCAAGATGAAATATATTTTTCAGGTTTTAACCTTTTTTTAATGTAGCTTGTTATATATTGTGAAATCTTGAATAGTTAGCGAAACTGACATTTAACTTGGAAGTGCCTTAAAAATCACAGACTGAAAAATTAACCTAAATCTATTCTTAAATTAATTTCGGGCATTGTTCTTGTAGGGCTTTTATATTTCTCTTTGTGAACAGATAATTACTCCTATCACCCCTTTCCTCATGGTAAAGTGGATATTATGATCCTCAGTACAATCAATATCTAGAAATAGACAAAAAGTGCAAGGTTAAGGGATTTTTTTCTTCTTTAGACTAATTCCTCTCCTTAAACTTTTGAAGTGTATGTATGGCAGACATTTTGCTCTTGACTTTGTATCTTCAAAAATGTAACAGACGCAAAAGGCTCCTAGAACATGAGGTCACGCGGCTGTCATTTCCTTTAAAGGGCAGGAATGTGTTTGTTTTATGAGGATAGCTTTTATCAGGGGATTTTCTTACAGCCTTCTTTCAGCCTTTCTTACTCCTCCTTCAAGGTTTTGCTTTCCCTGCAGAGTGTGTGTGAGGCTTTCCAGGTGCTGGGTAGGACCGAGGGAAGCGGTTTCGCTTCTGGATTTGGCTGCCATTTGCTGCTTTCCTTATATAGAACGTGTCACGTTTGTTTTCCAATAGCATCCTTATTTCTGTGCTTTATTTGTTTTGGTGTTGAAGGACCCTGATCAGTGGTCTTGGACGCAGTGATGGGAGAGCAGGTGAGACGTTTGCTCTTTCCCTTGAAAGACAGAAAACAGGGTGATGCCAGGAGGCAGAATAAGCTAAGAAACCTCATTGCTCTCCATAACTACCTGAGGGGAGGTTGTGGAGGGGAGGGACCTGGGCTCTTCTCCCAAGGGACAGGGGACAGGACAAGAGGGAATGGCCTCGAGCTCTACCAGGGGAGGTTTAGGCTGGTCATTAGGAAAAAATTCTTCTCAGAAAGGGTCATTGGCTACTGGAACAGGCTGCCCAGGGAGGGGGTTGAGTCACCTTCCCTGGAGGGGTTTAAGGGATGGGTGGATGAGGTGCTGAGGGACATGGGTTAGTGATTGATAGGAATGGTTGGACTCGATGATCCAGTGGGTCTCTTCCAACCTGGTTATTCTATGATTGTAATCAGCCTGGAGGATCTGCAGTACAGCTCAGCTAATTGCTTCTTTCTGCAAAGTGGAAGGCATGTTGGAAACATGAACTTCATAGATTAAACCAGTAATTTTTATGACTCTATCTAAGTATCACTTGATAGGAATGGTTGGACTTAATGATCCAGTGGATCTCTTCCAACCTAGTTATTCTATGATTCTATGATTCTAAACCTGTTCAAGCTTTCTCTTGAGTTGAGTTTTTCAATAATTTCCTTCTAATAAAAAGCCATGGTGGTATTTGACAGAATCACAGAATTATTTATGTTGGAAAATACCTTTAAGATAGCAAGTCCTATGGTAAACCTAATACTGCCATGATCACCTCTTAAACCGTGTCCCTGAGCGCCATAACTACAAGTCTTTCAATAATAAATCTTTCCTATGTCTGCACCCCTAGGTCACTGCATTCTCTGCTCTGGACCAAAAACATCCCAGGGCCCCTGCTGCCTTTGCCTCGTATCCTTGCTGTGCTCTCTGAAGGCTGCTGATTCTGCCTATGTGAGGGGGCTGCAGTCGTGGCTGTCGTGGAGGCAGTAGGCATTGAAGAGCTACTGGTTCTGTTCAAAGAAATGGGGAATTCTGTGCTGCCAGGGGATATGGTGAATTGGAGAGGGTGGAACACCCTGGAACCATGCAGGTGTAGGGTTTGTGCCAGCAGGAGGTGGGTGCTTCTTCCATCACCGTGCTGCAGTGCCCCTCTACTTACCTCCTCTTACTGAGCACACTCACAAGGTTACAGTCTTAGGGGTGGACAAGTTAAAAACACCCTTAAGACTGAGCTGATTGAGCCATATCTGAAAGACATACGAACCTATTAATTTGACACTGTTTCCAGAAAACAAACCTCTGATAGTAGTACTGGTCTCTATTAATCTGTGCACAGTAGTAGTCTAATGGAGCTGTGTGGTTTCTAGATGCACATTGATTTATTTGGCAAGTTACTGGATCATCAGCAGAGCAAGAGAAAGGCAGAATATGTGCTGATGGAATGGCTATAGTGCGAATATGTGTTTTGTCTATTTATCTTAAAAACCTACTCGGTCGTCAGCAAGGAAATTGTTCCCCACACTTCATTTAGATGTGACCGTTTCCCATAATATAGGCAGAATACTTTGGTAAAGAGGAAAATCCTTTTTATGAGTATTCTGTGTGTTCTGTGCTGTATGCACCTGGTGCCACTTTAACAACTGAGACTGGGATTTCGGGGACGTTGTAAAATCATAAATGAAGTCAAACCGTGTATCAGGAACGAACAGTTAACCTGAGCACCGCTGGTAGCTGTAGTCCTATTGCTTACCCAGGAGTAAGGTAAACAGTGTTTTCCTCTAACACTGGAAATTGTGGAATTGCTTCAAGAATGCTTTTCCAAGCTTTTATTTATTGTATTCACCGCAGGACCATGAATAAAACAAACAGTAAAAGATGCAATGCTGTTCTCACAATAAGGTCAAATAATATAGAGTGAATTCCAACACTCTGCAGGAGGCCAGAGCAAGTTATACACCCCAATTAAGACATCAAAGTAGATTTAAGTGGAATTTATTTGGTGTATAAGATTTGAACTATGAGTTTCACCTTTAGAGAGGCAGTCTACAAAGAACAAATGCTGGGCTTGAACTTGTCCCCAAATAAATCAATGTTATCCTGCTGATACCACAGGAAAAAATGACTTCTAGAGTCAAGTCACTTGACTCTTGTTTGTAAATACCTATTTCTAAACCTTTGGAAAAACGTATCAGCACAGAAAATAAGGAGAACATATTCCTACCTTGGCATTATGGCTTCTGTGAATTATTTATTCTGAGTTCTGGGTGGCTTGTTTCTTGCCCTTGCCATCTGTAAGTTTAATGATTTATATTTCCACTGCAGAATGTTACCCAAGATTGAATATCGAGCACAACAGCACAAGGCATGAGGAGATGGGTAGGCACAGGAAATGAAGATCTTCATGTCAGCTGTGTTCAAAGGGTGAGTGAATACAGGATAAAAGTTTTTGCACTATCATTTGATTATTTTTCTCCTTTAGTCCGTGTTTGGACGTTTCTAGTACACAGTAGAGACTATGATATCATTAAATTTTTATCTTCCGGTATATAGAGTTTGTAGGCTCTGTGTAAACAAATATTCCTAATACACTGTCTGTATTAAAAGTCTCTGTGATATTTATTGAAGACCTCCTTAGGGAACATTTATGTATTTATAAGCTGACTTTATATATTGGCTTAACTTGACACTGAGATTCTGAATTTGTGATCACTTGGCCTTTGTTTCATTTTGGTTTGTTTTTTAATAATATGATTTTTAGTTGAACCTATTACCTTAGATGAATCTTTCTTCTCTCCTTCACATATGATCAAAATAACTTACTAATCCACTCCCTTCTGTACTTTTTAAGACATAAAGCTTAATATAGAATATGGGAAAAAATACCTACATGAGCTCAGCTTCTTGGCTAAGCTTGTTTAGTTAATGTTTAGAGGAATGTACCTAAAAGCCAGTGGCAAACAAATAATTCTAATTTGCATTTGCCATTTTATGATTGCGGGAGCCTTGTGGAATGGAGCTGGGAATGAGAATATGTCTTTTTTTCATTCCATACTGAAACAAAAGCTACTGGGGTTTTTTTTCTGATGGAACTTGTCTTCTTGAAATAATAAATGTGATTGATTTAAGTTTCTTGTGTTATCATTCCCTATTTATATATTTTTTAATTTATTTTTTTAATGTTGCAATAAATTTGGCCCTTAAAATATGTGGATTTTCTCCAATGTAGTTTCAAAACATCAGCCATTTCTGGACAGAGCTCGTCATGGAAGGAACTGTCAGAGATGAACTCACGGTTTGTTACTACAGGGAACCAATAAATAAGAATTCAATCTTGTCAACATTTAGCTGTAGGAAGTTTGAAGACATTCAAGCTTTAATGTCACGAGCATTCATAGAGTGCCGAGAGAGCTGTCGAAATGTCTTTAATGACACCACTTAATGGGAGCAGATAAATGTAGAATGGGACCCAAGGCTTGTACCTGAGGAGTGCTATAAACAACTCTGTCAATACAGGGGAAAATATAGATTGCCAAAATCATATTGTGAGTGGAATGAATGTCCTATCAGAATTAAAATGTTGCAAGTGTAGCTCAGCGGTCTGGGAAGCTGACAGTAGTTTCATTATCCATAGGGAGTTTTACTAATTAAGATTGGTTGTATGTATCAAAGAAACAGGTTAAATAAGAACTTCAGAGAAGAACTTAATATCAGTATTGATGGACCTCACCTAGCTCTGAGATGAAATCTTTGGAAATGCCCTTTTCACAATGAATACTCCTAAGTTTCATGCTTTCTGTAAGGTAGCACAAGGTGACTGCGGTTGCAGAACAAGTCACGCACATCCTCTTCTGTCTTGGGAAAGTTATGGTCTTCTTACTTCCATTGAAATACAAGCCTTTTATCCTGTGAGGACATGTTTTCTTTGCCATTGTAGGATGCAGAACACGTCACTGAATAGAGACCACAGGGAATTCCCTTAGCAGTACGTGGTTTTGTGGGATCAAAAGGCTCAGTCTTCCAGGATTGAGACACAGACTTTTGTCAGAAACTTGACAATATTAAAATACAGCAGTTCCTTTAGTGTGTCTTTGTCACAGTTTAGCCCAAGCCTGGCCTAAATTGGCAGCTAAACACATCCTTGCTCTGCTCTCTGGAGGATGCTAAGTGCGTTGTTACCCTTGTATATTATTTTGTTTTGCTTCTTTTTTTTAAACTTTTTTAAAAATTTTTCCCATAAAGTGACAGGAAGGATTAGGAAACCTAGTCTTATCTTAAGTTGCATTACAAATAATTTGAAATTATTCGTTTGAACTCTGTGATTATTATGTGCAAATACTTATGTAAGTTAAGTTTTAGAATATTTAACTGCTTTTCTAAAGGAGTTGCTTCTAATTATTCGTCTTCAATAATCCTCAGTGGAACAGGTACTATTTGAAAAATGCACATTAATCATCAGTAACCTGTATTTATAAGCAGAAGTAAGTATACTTGCTCTAATGAGCCACTGATATTTAAGAGCATTGGTGCTGAAAGAAATGCAACATCATGAAACGTCGTGTCACAAAGGTTAAACATAGCAAAATTCCTGAAATGCTTTTCTTTAGTGTAAAATGTTGTATTTGACACCATGATTTTTATGTCTTGTTTGTTCAAGACGAATTGTTGCATGTGGTCGAGGTTACAGTAAGAGCAAACTGCATATTTCTGACTGTGAAATGAAATTAAAAGTTGGGTGAATGCAAGCAGTCTTCCTCTTTCATCTGTCCTTTCATTTCTGGGAAAGTATTTGATTAAGACAGTAGTGCAGGCTGCTAACCTGACTATTTAAGGTCTATTTAATGTTAAGGTTGTTATTAAGTCATTGATACAAGTGAACTTTTAGCAATATCATTAATCATATAATCATAGAACAATTAATATTATGAAAGGGAAACTGGTTGGTATCTCTGAAGGTGAATATGCAACAATAGGTGAGTGATACTATGTACCTGCAATCACAAATTATATGTGGAATGTAAGGATCTGAATGCCTTTTTCTTATCACCCTGACAAAGGCAGAGAGGGAAAGGTCTAGAGAATAGAAAAGCAGTTGTTGTAGATCACTTGGCCACAGGGTTTTCCTTCCAATTAACAACGTCAGGTTTATGGCTCAGAATCCTGAAAATGCTGTGCACTTCTAGACTGTGAGTGTGTTGTGTTCTATCCAAATGTATATGTTTGCCAGCATTATTCTCCCATTATTTATTCTATATTCTATGAATGGTTGTACCTGGTAGATAATTAACTGGGAGCTCATGCAGGTTTTCTTAGGTATCTTACCTTAACACTGCAGGATTCCTTTTACCTCTCAATATCGCACACATTTTGTGTCCCATTAGTGTCATTGGGAGATATGTGTGAGTTTGGAAGGAAAACTGCGCTAGAGAAAGAACACCTGAAACTGATACTTACCACCAAATAGACAAATCCTGCTTCTAAGAAGGATTTCACAGATGCTTCTGTTTTGAAGGGCAGAATTGTCACTGTATATAAAATAATAAACTCTCAGAGCCTTTATTATGTAGTGCCTGATACTGAAGTGTGCTCAGCATTATTAGTAAATCACAGTATTTTATGATAAGCACATGGCTCATTCGTCTATCATTTTTATAGTGCAGATTTTGCAAAGCTGCACAAGTTAATTCTGATATAGAAGGCCTGTGTGAAAATAGAAGCATTTCATTAAGAATACATTAAAAGGAAACTAAAGTGATGAAAATATGCCAGTAATGAAGCTCCACAATTAATGGCCCAACTTAATGAAGGTTTCTCGATTCAGGATTGAAATAAGAGCTCCTAGAATACTTGCTCACAGATATCTAACTTTCAGTCCAAGAAAAGAGAGGATTAATTTATGTCCTTTTGACAGATTAATGTTATTTGGCACAATTTGTAAAGTTCTTTCTTCTGTCTCGTTCTTACGTACAGTATCAGACCTGGATGCTGAGAGCTATGAGAGGAAGCAGTGAGTAAAAGGAATAATGTGCACATTCTCCCTGCTTCTAGTTAAGTATCCTGTGCATCTGCAGAGCCAGTTAGTTTTGGAAATAGGAGAAAATGCTTTAATAGCAGTATTTTTTTCAGATATTTTTCATGTGGAGGTTTAATATGCATAGCCTGCCTTCAGTACACCTGTATGCAGTAGACTGAAATGGGTCTTCTATGAAAATGCATTTATTTTGCATTATCCTGAATAAGCTTAACCACACAAATATGGCTTAGGTTGTTTTAAAGCAGGAAGATTAATACAAAACATTTATTGTTAAAGGAATTCTACACCTGGCTTACATTGGCAGAAAATAAAAATAATCTTACTGATAATGTAATGTTTCATTAAAAAAAAATCACGATGATTATAAGCAGTAGGTTTAAATATACTTCCTTTACATCTTGGACGGAAATTTCCAGACCCCATGTCTATTTCCCATTTTCCCATTTACCACTTGTAGATTATGCACAGTTGCACAGATAGAAAGTTTGGTCTTGCAAGTTTGTTTGGCTCTTCTTGCCTAATCGACCTTCAGGTGATAAGATTGGATATTTATGTCTATTAGAAGTGATCCACAGGTGGAGATGCCTAAAAATGTAGATATGTGCTAAGCCTGGTAGTGTACCAACTCTTACCAAGGCATACAGTGTTGTTATAACATGGATCATCCATAATTAAAGGCAGTCAAAAGGTGAAATTTCTGCAGCAGAGAGATGTTAATGTCAAATTCAAACTTTCCAAATATTGTAGGGAAAGAAAAATCTTTCAGGGCTTCCCGTTTACTCGTAGTTATCAGCAACGCTAAAACCTTAGTAGTCTGATAACTAAGATGATACCTTAGTTTACCGAGGCTAATGGAAGCTCAGGAGTGCATGATATTGTGGGCACCACTGTTAGAAAAACCCAGAACACCCCTTATGCCTTGGCTGGAACCGTGCCAGGACTTTGATGAGGAAGCTATCACAGCAGTTATTTTTCTTTCATTGTTACGGATAGCGTAGTATTAAAGGGCACTATCTCTGCTTTCTACATTTCAGATGAGACAGAAAAAAGAATTTGTAGTGTTTCCATGTTATCCAATGGTTTTGTAAAATCAGTATTTTAAGCTTGATAGTCTTGCCAAATTCCAAACACAATTGTTCTTTCCTTTCGGTTTCAGTCAGTGAGTAGGTATTCTCATTATCGATTTTGCCTAGTGCTGCTGAATATAGTGCTGTAGTGGCTGGATATCAGGAACCTGTCTCTGAACTAATTTTTAGAGGAAAAAAATTGGTACTATGTAAGTGAAGCTGCACGTTATGGCTCAGCCTGCTGAGAGGGGAAATTCAACTCTTCCCACTCCTTCCTTCATGCTGGCTCTGTGGCTTGTTTGGTCCATTGTTTAGCCAATTCTGTTTGCTATGCCAAGCAGAAAGGTATTAATTTTTAATTTTGCAGGGTTATTTCTACTGGTTTAGAAGGCTTTATGGTATGTAGAACTGGATCAAAATAACAGATCATGTTATCCAAATACCAGGGTAAAAACTGCTGAGATATTGGCTTGGCTAATATTAGTAACTTCCGTCACATCTTCCAGATGTTGCTGTCCTCCTTTTTATGGAAACTTTGGCCAATATTTTATCTGTGTTTTCCTCTTACAGTGTACGTACATATATATTTGTTCTTTCCTCTGGGCCCACTTCTAGCTCCTGGGCACATAACTAGCTTCTCAGTACTTCTGTCACTCCCAGCATGTGAGCTTCAGGCATAGCCCAGCTCCTGGAAGGGATTAATCTGGTGAGTTTCCCTTACAGACAACGTGACTGTCATAGCGGAATGGGGACACAAGTTCCCCACCCTCCGCTTCTGAAGCCTTCAAGCCTTTCTCAAAGGAGAATAGTAGTAGTACAGCAAAAAAACATTAATACTCTACTTCTCTCAGGCTAATATATCCTGTTCCTCAGGAGGGATAATTACAGCAAGCTCAGCTAGAGCATCATGCCATGTAATATACCCACAGAGATGTATATTTCTAGATAGTGAGTCATTTCATATTTGTCTCTACTTAGAAATACCTGACTCGTCACCAGAATGTGTGTGTACATCTATAAAGCCTAAACATTAAAATATGATGGATGTATATTTACAAGGTTTTGCTGTGAGGGTTTAAATGAGATGTACTAAATATTTGAAACACAAATATTTAATAACATTTTTATAATTAAGAAATTCAAAATAGTTATTTTCTCTCCTTTGCCATTTGCTAGAATGAACTGATCCTGTGCCATTTTTTCCCCTCCGTTCAGTACAGTCTCTACTGTGAAAATGTATTTTGAGACGTTTTCATTATTTCAAATGCACAAGGAAAGACTAATCAGCTAATGTTAGAAGACTAACAACGTTCAAATGCAACAACAGATGGCATGAGGAATATTGCTTGAATAGGGAGTTGAAGGGGAAGCTCAGAACCCCAAGTCTGTTTCTGCCTAGGTTGCTGCTTGTGCCTCTTGATGTACAGTGGCTTTTGTCTGCAGGTCCCAAGTATATTTAGATACTTGCCAAACTAAAAATTATTAACTCAAAACTAAAATTGCTGTTGTTTTAAATATCAAAGCATGATCTTGCTTATCAGTTATTAGAGTATGAACTGTTTACCTTGAAGTGTATTAACTGTGTTGCTTTAAGGACAACTGGTAATTGCTGGTTCATTTTAAGTGTCAACTGACTTGTATCCTAACTTTATGAAAACCTAACAATTTGTATTACTGTTCTTTATACCAAGTATCAAGGTCAAGGGAATTTTTCTTTTTTATTTTGTTTCCAGAATATCATCTAAAATGCCCTGCACATGTACAAGAATAAGGGAAGGAAGTAAATATTCTTTGTTGTGGTTAAAAGAGAAAGAACTCACTGGGTCCTTACCTTGAGAAGGGTAGTTTTTGCAACAGGGAGTTGGTATTTGGCTGAGACAGTCATGTGTCTCTCTCTGTTGTTCTCTCAGACTTCTGATATTTTTAGACTTTTGAAAATGTTTGCTTATGAGATTTTCTGTGCAGACTTCTTAGTATGTGGCGAATAATTCCTGAATTATATTCTTCAGCCTTAATCTGCTCCAAACCCTTAAAACATACTTGGATTTATGGGCATGTACAGTATCTGGGCAGGTTGTACCATTCTCAAAGAATGATCAGTCAGGTTATCCACCCTCAAGAACTGCATGTGCTCAGTAGACACCTTGTAATTCATACTTCATTGCACGGGAATTAAAATGGGTATATAGAAACGTTTCAGCTTTTGACAGTGACTAGCATGTTTGGCCAATGCAACTTGAAATGAAATGAATTTTAAAGAAACAGAAGTGTCCAACAGAGCGCATCTTAGATTGGCTTGAGTTAAAGTTAATGGACCTGTAGTGAACAGTTGAATTTCGAAACTGGGAAGAAAGACCGTAGGACTAAAAATGCACTGGAATGTTGTCTGATGAAAAATGTTAGCGTAGCTTAGAATTCTTATTCCAATGTAGACTAAAGTAAACACATGGATTTGAGAATTTTAAGTTTTTGCTTCCTCCAAAAGAGCTCTTAATTACAGATTTCCTTATTGTTTCTTAGCCAAATCAAGGAATACTGAGACCACATGGAAACTCAGAGTAGTCTTCTTAGAGAAAGCGTGATTAATTAGAGACTTTACTGCAAGTTTAATATCTGGTCCTAAGACAAAGATTAACAGTATGTTTGGTAAGGAGTAGGGGGGAGAACGTCTGAAATTGTGTTGTGCGTATCCCTCGGTGAGACAACTTGGACTCTTCAATGTTATATTCCATTGTCAATCACAGTCAGATTTGGGTCAACTTTTACATGGAGTTATAGACAGCATAAGGTCTCTTATAATGGAGCATTAAGGTTTGTATACCCGATACAGGCAAATAACTGATCTTTATGAGTGCAGTATGAGTTGCTTCAGTAGTCAGTGTCTTTGAAAGTCATCCTGCTGATTTTTAATACAGTTGCACATACTGAAATGTTAGGCTCACAAAGAAGGACAGGTTGGCTGAGAGCATTTGCAGATTTCTATGAAGCTAAAAGAATTGTGAGTGCCTGAGGGTATGATCTAAATTGCTTCAAATACAATATGCACTCAAAATTACTAATACTAAAATAAGATGCTTTGAGCATTAAACCCCTTATTATGATTTTTGTAAGTAATTAAGTTATGCACTTCTGTTCTTAAAGTATTATCCAAGATCAACTCAACTGTTAAATGAGTCTCTTGCTGAAAGCACACGTTTTCTTTTACCGTGGTGCTGAAACACTGGGTGTCATTCTTCTGGGTTTTTTCTTATATTGACATAATCATTCCAGTCCCTGAATGTTTTCCAAGCATATATTATATATTCTTGTGAATCAGAAGCTTTATGACAGTGGAATGATTAAGAGAGGAAAGCTTAACATTGTAGACGGGTTTAGCATTTGAATAGGTTCCAAAGGTGCGTCTGTTTGAAGTGAAGAAAAATTGTCAAAATTAAAAATGTTTCAAAGTTCATTGAGAGCTGTTGTAAACAGTATCTGGAACTTTTTAAATATTTCAAAACTTCATTTTCAGAATATTATTATTTTCATATTGTGTTTTTAGAATTTTTAATATATGGATTTATATATGCTTTATAAACATTTTTAAAATTTTCTAAGCTAGTTCATGAGTTCTTATATATTGATGCATCATATGAAATAGACACATAAAATGACATAGCACAATAGTATATGTGTAGTATTTAATTTTACATTTAACTTTTATCTTAGAGGTCGTTACAACTCTATCAGATCAGTTTGGAAATAAATCTGGTCTGTTAATGCTTTTATTCCGGTTACATTTATTTCTATCCAGTTGCTTTGAATATATGAGAAATAAGAGCTTTGTTTCAGGAAGAACTCCAACATAGATTTTAGTTTTGACTTGTATAAATATGTATTTATCCATATACACCCATGGTTACGCCAGCCTGCTACTGTTCGTTAACTGGCTCATGCAGAAGGCCTGCTCTCAATCTGATTCCTGAAGGAAAGTAGTTTCAGAAATCACCTCCCTCACTAAGCCTTCATACATGATTTACTTTACATATTCATCTTCTAAGCATTTGCTATTGGTTCGTTAAGTTCTTTAAAATATTAATACACCTAATTCTAACTGCCTATAATTAATATACATAACATGTAATACATAGACCTCAAATTTACATTGGAACTTCATGTTGGATCATTGCGTATGTTTTACTGATTTTATTTGCCTAATAGATGGCTTATTCACCAAACCAAAGTTTAATGCTAACTAAATTCTAGAATGTAACAAATAATATCAGTTTGCCTTTTTTCTCTGGCTTCTAAGTGATAGAACTCCAGCTTTTCTAAGTAACAAGTTTCTGTAGATCTACATACCAATAACAAACTTCATTTATGTCAGGCCAACTCCAAAAATTGCCTGCTACTTCTATGAGCCTAACAAAACCCGAGCAAGTTCAACAAAGGGCAGCTGCAATACAGCACAGCTTGAAAGATATTTTGAAAGATGTTTGAAAGATATTCCCTTCTTGCTGCTCTGAATGGGTGTCTCTAATGAAATAGCTTGACCTTTAATTCAGAGTGTGCCTATTTGTGTTGGTATGAAATGATTTGATACTAACAAAAAAAAATAAAAAAAATCTGAAATTAAGTTTAAAGATGAAACTTTTCTAGGGCCGTTTTATGTGACTGAGGTAAAACTGAAAATACTAAAAGTGCTTTTGCTCAGTTTTCTAAGCAAATCTGAATACGTCAATGTTCCACACATCTATATATTCTAAATCTCATAGAAAAAATAGAGAGCCCAGAACTAAAGGTGGTTTTGAGCTCAGCATTTCAGTGTATGATCAGTGGTAATTAAACCTATTAACTGACCTCCAAGTGTCGTCGTTGGAGCTCACTGTAATTTTGAGAGCGGTTTTTGAAAATTCATTTCTGAATTTGAAAGATTGTCCTCATTTCCCAAAGTTACAAATGAAGACATTTTGGAGCTGACTATTAATTGCTGTAACCAGTGGGTTGTCATTCTTCCTCAGTGTGAGCTGATGGAAGGAGGAAGGCTGGGTATTTGCTGTCATACTTCACGGGGCTGAATCTTCTTAGTCTTGAAGAAGTGCAGCTTTTTTGGGGAGTATTTTGCTTTTTTCACCAGTGTAAAGTTAGGTGCTGAATGGTGATCGGTAATGCTGGTAGCTTTTATGTCCTATTAAGGTCTTTGCCAGAGCCTTTATTTTATTTGTCTGATATCAGTGATTTTCACCGTATCTTCTGATTTCTGGGTGGAGCATATGGATAGAAACATATGGATTTGTCTAATGTCATTATTCCTCTTTTTTCCTTTTAACACCTGCTTTTGTTTGTGTTTTTTTTTCTTTTCAGTTTTGCACTGAATAAAATAAATAAAAGAAGGGAATAGATCCAAGGAAAACTCTGAAAGACCATTGCAAGGTAAAGATAAGAACTCCTGCTTTCATCCTTTATTAACACTCTTAACACTCATAATTTTATTCATAACTTCCAGATCCAGCTAGGAATGGTAGCATAATAGAAAACAGGTCTATTTAAAATGTTCTTTCCAAAATAAAAATGGTGAAATTCTCTCCCTTCTGTGGTCTTCATCCATAGGAATTCTGTGTTACTGTCATGACTCACTGTAGAATTATCGACATGACAACAGCTCTGGTATACACAGGCATATTTTAACTGGTGAGGGATGTTTTTCAAGAGAACTGAATTTCGCTATCTCATTCTCCAAGGCATGTTATCTCCTCTGAGTGCATGATAGGTCTGCCTGAACGCAGGTGCTCTGCAAGAGCTTTATTTTAATCATCGTCTCATTTTCAGTTGGCTAAACACAGCACTGCAAAATAGAATCACTGCTGCACAAGTGCAGTTGTACTGACCGAAGATGTCTCTTCTTGAAAGCGCTGTTCACTTCAATAGGGAGTTGCTGTTCAAAAGCAAAAATCCTGGGGCAGCAAAAAAAAACAAGAGGAAAAATCTTTACTTTTAATTACCTTGAAAACAGGCTTCTCAGAGCTTCAGTTTTCCCAACTGCCTGCCCACTAAGCAGTTGACAAGTACAGCACAGACAAAAAAGAGTTCTCTGAAACAATTAGGAACAAGACCAAAGAAAAGCCCTAATGCAAACACAGACGGTGTGTCCCAGTAGCATTTCCTTGAGTCTATACCAAAGCCACTTTCAGCTACAACAGTAATATATAGATTTTTGACAAGTGACTTTTGATGGAGGTGACAGAACCATATAGCTTTCCTGCTCATAGCAATGGAGCTGTATTCTGTCAGGAAAAAGGGAAGAATGCCAAGGGAAATATAATCAACCAGGCACACTTCTTACATTTGGGCCGATGAGCTGTATGCCCTTGTTTAGAAATTTTAGGTGCTACAAGCTCAGAAGTCTTATTGCCAATGCAGAGTTTTAAATGATAACGAAAGGGCTTTTGTCAAATGGCTCACAATTTACTCTAACAAAACCAGTTCTGTTGTAAATTTAACAAGTACTTGTACTGGGTGTTACGTGGCAATGCTATAGAGAAATCTTAGATTTTGGTGGCAGGAATCTCATAGCTGTGGCTCTCTGGTTTTGCTTTGCTTCTGGAGGTTTTGAACAGAGATTTGACTGAGAATGTGATGGAAGGGATACTCAATAAATTAATCCCTGGGAACCCTCTGGCTACAGGCACTTCAGGAAAAGAGATCTGGGAAAAGTTCAGGTGTAGATTCATATCTAATCTTTTAACGTGTCCCTCTTATTAGCTGAAATTTGAATTTAATTAAATCTCAGTATCTGAGCATCACATGCTTTCCCTGGACATTTCAGAACTATAATACAAATATGAATTTTATGCAGACATTTCCTCGGTTAATTGATACGCTGGGGGTGGAAGAATTTCAGTTGAAATAAACAGGACTAGGTTGAACTTGTCCTGTCCCTGTTCCCAGCCATCTGGATTAATTTCTCCTGTCTGATAATGAGCCCCCATCATCATTTATTCCTCTAGTGGTATTTTTGGACCTGTTCTCAACCCTGCAATCTCTAATATTGCCTGAAGAGTTTACAAAGATAGCCTGGAAGGTAGCTGCAAAGGCTTTCTCATTACTTTAATGAGTTTCTGACCACTGGTCCAGCCTATCAGCCCTATATTTAATTAAAGTAGCACAAGCTGCATATCCACCAAATGTCTAGGCAAAGGTCAACAATCTGTTCCAGGATCCAGCACTCTTGTAATTGTTAGGACTGGGGGGAGGTTCTAAAAAAGACAGAAACGCAGCTCAACTCAGGTTTTTTTTAGGGATGCAGTTATCCTGTTCCTTTTTCTCCGTTAACCTTGAGTGGCCTCAGAAAGCCAACTGCCTCCTCCTATTTTTGGGGACTTATTTAGCTCTTCAGCTCTCCAAACAGTTAATGGCCCATTCATAAACATATTGGTGTTGGGGTTGGGACAGAGACTGGGCTTCATAGATAAGGGTGAGGGAAAAAGAAAAGGTCATCTCTGACCTGGATGAGGCATGTGCATGTGTAATTTTGAGGTTTTGAAAAATCTTGATGTGGATGTTACTGTCTTCTAGTTCTCCAGCTGTTCCCCTTGTTATATCCTGAGGCAAATTCAGCAGAGGGGACACAGATACACCCCTCCCCCCATTTTGCTGCCAAGTAAAAGGAGGACTTTAAGTGCTAAAGTAAGAAGGGTTTTTTCTTTAATAATCAGATTATTTTCTTCTTCATAAACAAACAAGAACCACTTTGCAGTAGGAAGATGGGGAAGCAGTGTTTATCTAGACCAGAGAAACTATCTAGGGAACTGAGTTCCTTTTAAAGTAGTATTTCCAGTATTTAAAGTTAATTGGGTAAGCGTTGAATGACTGGGGCCATTTTAGAAAAGGATGTAGTTCTGGTCTGATATCTGTGGTTGTAGGAGAGAGGTAATTAACATCAGCCAGCGTAAAGGCAGGTATGGATCTTATTACAAGCATTGCTTTCTGAGGACTTGAATGACTTTGACCTCAAAATGTTAATCTTACTGAACTCCAGAGCAAATATCAAATGTCAGGAAAATCCAAATAGAAGCGTGGACTTTGAGTACTTAAATTAGTCTATGTTTAAACAGAGAGGGGTTTACAACTTATTAGAAGAGCTATCCCTCAACTCTAATAGGAACAGAAATGGACGTTCGAGATTCTGAGGTTGGCTGATAGAGAAATAAAGAGCAGAGAAGGTTGATAGCCTTCCAGATTAATGTGTGAACTACAGTTCAGAGTCTAGCAGCCTTGGGCAGAATAGTTATCTGTCTTTGAATTGATAGACGTTTTCAGAGCCAGAAGACGACACTTGGACACCTGAAGTCTTTGCTGCCTATCCACCTATTTATCCCTTGTGCTTATCATGAGAAGAGGTAATGCTGCTTTTCCTCAGCTGTGTCCCCAGCTGCCGATGGGTTTTCCACATAACTGAGCCTGTGGCTTTGCCTGTAGGCCTGACTGACGAGCAACAGATTGTTGAATATCATAACCAACCAATACTATAAACTTGTCAGCCTTGGCAACAGCCTCAGGAAAAGAATAGCAAAAAGATTTAAGATTTAACAGGAGGCAGCTAGCTCTGGTTTGAGACAAACTTTATTTTTGGAAAAAAATCAAGCTGTTTGAAATGAACACCAGTACAAATCAATCGGTCATCTTCTCCAGCACCTGGATTTCACTGGTTTTGTACACTTCTGTAATGTCTGGTGGCATTCCACTGGCCAATAATTTTTGGTTTCCTAAAGGAAATCTCTACTGTTGTAGTTACTTAGTTTAACATTCATGGAACAAACATAGAAGTACTTATCAATAAATGCATTTGGTTTTGAATTATGTCTTCAAAAATGATACGAATTTCCTTTTCTTTGTGGGCGCAAATAGAAAACCTGCTTCCTGAAGAAAGAAATTTGCTTCACAAAAGTACAAAGACAGAACTGGAATTTTACCTGCTTATGGTAATAGATATGAACTGCTTAGGGATGCACTTTAAAAGCAACAAAACTAGATTTTCCCCTAATGCTGAAATACCATTACACAAATATCTTTCTAATGTGTTTAGGATCTCTTAATGGTATTCGGATCTCTTAATGGTGTTCATTCTAAAGCTGTTCCTGGTTCTTCACTGTTGCTTGCCTCCTGCTGCTCTTGCTATTGTTCTCTGAAAGAAAACTTCAGCAACCACGTTTCTTTGAGGTTTTTGTTATTTTTTAATATATACATATGTGTAGAAGTCTGCCTGTGGATACATATATGAAGTCAAAGGGTATACATAGATAATATTCTATGTAAGCTGCTTTTTATTCAATAGGGTACTGTGAAAAATGAATGGAAAATCATTGATGCTTGGTTTGAAGTTAAATAACATTTTCTTTACACTTAATGTAACATCAAACCATAAACAAGCAAGATTAACCTGAATACATTACTGCATAAGTGCTATGTGGTAATCTTTTGAAGGTTCTCATTAGAAAAGGAGATCTATTACCACAAGATAGGAATGCTTTTCCTTGTAGTATCATTTTTAAGAGAGAACTGAAGACTTCTACACAGGTATAGTTCTGCCATTAGTAACATTCCTACTAGGGAAGTTTGGTATTTGGAAAGAAAAAGAAGAAACTATTTTTGCTGTTGTTTTGTATTGATTTGGCAGTTATCTTAACTCTTATAGCAAACCTATTAGCAATGCCAGAGTGATCTTTTACTTTAGATTTCTTGCAAAAAATTTGCAGTTAGTTTTGCAGTTCCAGTTTGTGCACCTGGTCTGCAGATCATTATTGTAATATTATCTCTACTGTTCTTCTTAGGTCATAATATCTAGGACAACGTGGGCAAATAAATAGGTTTGTCCATTGGCTGCAGCTCCTCAGATATTTTTAGTTTTGGAGAGGAGAATGCATTCAGAGAGGACAGTGTAGGATTTCCTTAGCCTTATCCTTTCCATAAGGAGTTCTCACACCCTATTATTTAATACTAGTCAGTTCGCTAATAGCTCGTCCTGTGTCTTTGTTTTGAAAAAAAACAACAAACCAACCACAATCTGTTTCAAAAGCAGCATTTTGGAGATGGATATTTGTAAAAGCAATCTTTCTCTGTGAAGTTACATTCAGACTCGGTGGAGGATTCCCAGTGCTCTTCTGTGCTGGAGCTTGAATTCCTGTATTGTGCCCTGAGAGCTCCCTTGACCTTGACAAAAGCCCACTGCTGTTCTCATGCATGCGCATGGAAAAAGGCTTTGAAATTCTTTGCAAATGACTTCATGACTTATGAAATTCTGTTATTATATACCTAGAATAGGAATTTATGAAGAATTATTTGTCACGTATTATGTCAGCTGCGATCGATTATGTTCTCTTGTTTTGTGGTCGTAAGAGCTTTCAGCTGATTTGTTTTTAAGATTTTGTGTGATAGAAATACGCAACCTTCTTTTAAAAACACACATAGTAGATGACATATAGTGTTTGTAGAGAAGTGGCTAAAGCTCGTAGCTATATTACGGAGTGACAAGGTACTTTTTCATGTAAGTTGGTGGATGAGGAAGTGGTGCCATGGGGGAATGTGGAGTGGAATGAGCAAGAAAGAACAAAGCTAAAGCCCTGATAGAATTAAATATGGTCAGGGACATTAAGGACAAAAAAAGCTTTTATAGGTACACTGGTTTTAAAAGGAAGACTGAAGAAATTGTGGGCCCTCTCTGGAAGGGAACAGGAGACCTGGTTACCCAGGACATAGGGAAGTCTTAGATATTCGGTGAATTTTTTGCCTCAGCCTTCACTGGTAGGGCTCAAGCCACACCTGATGAGGTGCATCCGTGGGCCCTGAGGGAACTGGCAGCTGCAGCTGCTAAGCCACTATCCATCATATTTGAGAAGTCATAGCAGTTTGGTGACTGCCTCAGCAGGTTTGCTTTTCAAGTTGTATCTAGCCTGGGAAATGAGCTTTTTTAGTAAAGTCTCTATCAAACCCCTTGAGAATTTCTGTGTCTTTACTCTTAACATGATTTCATCTTTCATGGAAGATGAAATTCCTGTGAACAATCACATGTGTTAAAAGAGTGAGAAATGTAAGGCAGTTACTGGTCAGATACACAAAAAATGCATTAAGGTTTGGACATAAACCTGCTGGACAAGGTGACTCATCCTTTAGTCACCTTGCTGTGAACTTATTCAATATCGCAAAGTGAAGCACACAAGTTCAGCTGATGTCTGGAGACACTCAGAAGGAGTAGGAACTTTTAGTTCTGGATTTCCTGTCTTTGGTGGGTTTTATTCTGATCGCTTATGTTATTTTAGTGGAGACATTTCTGTTTAATTTCCTTTGTTTCTTTTCAGACCATTAAAAAAAACCCAGAAAGGGGTGTTATTAATAATGTATTATGCCTGAGACTTCTTCAGATGTGATCAATGTTAATGGGGTCACTGAGACTCCTCTCTAGGGATCAGCGTGGCTCTTCAGAGCGGCTGCAGATCATGTTTTCCCTCAATGCTAAGTATGAAGCATAGTACACTATGGTTCGCTTGTGTTACCGATGTCAGTGGTGCTTTAACAACTGGATCATTGGCATTAAAGTTCACCTGTTCTAACCTAAAACTTTTTGTCCTATTAAATAAAACCCAAAATGCTCCACTCTTAATTTTTAAAAACAAATATCTCACATGCTAGGCACTCGTGGAGTATTTAACTGGCTTTGAAAGGAAAAGAATGAAGAAGTGCAAAATAATTCCACTTGCAGATTTTGCAGTGCCATGCACTGTTAATTAACAAGTTTTCATGAAATGTTAGTACATTAGCCATACAAAGTGTGATTATTTCTGATGTAGCTCAACAAGCTGTGCCATTTTGTAACTTTCGAGACAGAGGTTTGTCTCTCCTGAACAGCTACAATATTACTCAGAATTTATATTGTTGACAGAAATGACAAAAGGTATTTTAAACGTTCAAGAAGATCAGAATAGGTGCCTTTTCCATGATTTTCACTGTGTCTGTGTGTCTCTTCCATGGTGCTGTTAAAGAGGTTTTTAATCTTGTTACCTTCATTTTTCAAATTGGGATGTATAACGTGAGTAACTGCACATGTAATAATCAGTTTTGAATTAAGAATGAAGTAGAAATACCGTTTAATCATCCAAGATGTCTTTCCTAGGAATAGCCATCAATTATACTTACGTAGTTCATCTATCACTTGGTCAGTGAAATTTGCCCTGGTTTACAGAGGATTGCCTTTAAGTATGCCCAGCTCTAGACTGAAATATCAGGGCATTTGTAATGGTCTCCGAAAAACCAACTTGTAAAGAATGTAAGATTAAGAAGGTGAAAGTGCCCATGTCACAGAGAGAAAGTGCCCATGTCATAGGAGTAAAGAGCTTGGAAGTACTTTCCGCCAGGCTGGAAAATAGGCCATTGTGTTGTGATTTGTTGAATTTTGAAAAGTATTTTATGCTAGTGACAGAAATCTGCAAGGAGAAGCCTTCAGAAAGGCTCCCAGCAGGTCTCAGCAAGCCCCAAAGCGTGTGCCTGGGGCTTGTGTGTCCAGCAGCACTGCAAAGGGCTAAAGAAAGCAGCGGTACAAGCCCCATACATATCCACCCCATCCGTGTTTTCCTCCTGTTTACCAACCACACTGTATATAAAATATTTTTATGGACATATGTCTTCGTGATAAAGAAAAGCCCCAAAAGTTTGTATTCATTTGTCAGTGTTGCAGTAGTTTAGAGGTTTTAGAAGCCGAGTCTTATTTCATGCCCATCTCTTTTAATGAGAACATTTTTTTTTTCAGGGCTGGGCTGGCTGAGAGAGCGCAGCTGAGCAGCGCTGAGCAGTTTCCATTTGAAATGAGGCTGTTGACAAAAGTTTAAGGGAATTGAAATGAAGTCTGAAATATCCTTCCTGCCTTCACCAGGATGCTTGGAAGCCCTAGGGTGCTACAGACTGTGAAAGATTAGTAATTAGAGGCTCACCTTCTGTATACTAATGAAAGGCTCAGAACTACAGCTTTTAACATTGAAAGGATTGCTACATCCTGCTTTTTTTTTACTTTGAGGTTTTTAGAAAAACTAACTGTGTCAGAGGGCATATCTAGCAAGTTACACTGAGAAAGGACAGTATTGTTGAAGCACTTAGTCAGGGCTTAAATATGTGCTGTGGAAATCACTTCCAATGTACTTGCTACCTAGTCTGCAGCAAGTACAGCTGTGCTGGTGCAGGGGAGCTTCTGTGCTCCCATCAGACTGTAGGGACCGTGAAGTGGGGGGGGTTCCTGTGCATGGATAGTACTGTCTCTTCTGCTTGTGAATATTGTTAACAGCTCTGTCAGGAGATAGAATTAAGAGAGGACTGAACACCATTTCTTGAAAGATGAACTGGTACAATCCTCCTTCATTCCCATGAAAAGACTGGGTAGCCTTTCTTTGCTGAATTTTTGGCTTTTCCTGCAGGATTTGACAACAGTCAAGGAAGGTCTTATAGAGCACGCATCTGTCATATGTATGGATGTTTTGAATTTGAAAAAAGCTTTCCTGTGCTTTGCTTTTCCTGCTTTCATATAAAGCAAAAATAGATGAGTCAGTTAAAAATGATTCAACCAGGTGTCACTCAACGTTGTCTGTTCATAAACTTTACATCTTTGTTATGGACTGTTGTGAAATTTCTAGCCTTATTTCATTTTGACTTATAACGTACTGAAGTGTAATATTTCACCTCTAGAAAATAAGACTAGATGCATGCAATATCCAGTCTACTGTTAATATGAGAAGGGTTTTCCCTCATCAAATGCAGGCATGAAGAAATGTCAGAGAATAAATTGAGAACTCATACAATGTTCTAGAGTCTGTTCCTAATCATTATACAAGGAGTGTCATTTCAAGAACTACAGTTTTCTGCAATGCAGATTGAAACGTGATCACCATGGAAGTGACTATTTTGATTGAACCACACATTTCTCCTTCTGCAGGAGAAAATTGTGGTTTAACATGCTATGGTGTCTTTTATCTTTGGATCTGTCAACACAAAGCTTGAATGTGTTATAAAGGCAGTAGGTTTGCTGCAGTATGTTCTTATGGACAGCTGGATTCTACNTGTTTGCTGCAGTATGGAAAAGCATTTCTTATGGACAGCTGGATTCTACTGCGCTCTTGTGTATCTCCATGTGGAGGCTGAATCCATCTAAATATGGGAAGAAAGAAGGGATTACATTTTCCCTTAACAGCTAGTGAATTGGTTAAGTGTTGTGACTTTTCATTGTTTACTGGCCAAAATAAACAGTTGGGCAATTGATAGGATATATATTTTTTTCCTAAATAAGGAGGTGAAATAATTTGCTTCTTCCTAATAGTAAGCAGAACAGAAAATCCTAGGTCTTTGTATTTGCTGATGGGTGTAACAGAAGCACATGCCACCCCTCAGTCAGGATAGATTACAGGATTTTACTGTATCCCAGATTTAACTGCTACTTCAAAGATACATCAAATTCACACTATACATGGGAGGAGCAGCAATTAATCTAAAGGTGGCAAATCTTAGACGTGACAGGTATTAAAAAGGAAAGGCTAAGTGCAGAGCCACATTTTTATTCTACTCTCTTTCCACACAGGTCATGAGAGGCAGTCCGTTCATTCCCTCAGTACATCACCAAGTTAAATATATGCACAACCACTTTCAGAGCCTCTCTTTCTCCCTTTTAATTTTATGTCAATCAGCAGTCACTGAGATAGTCTAAACCTTTCCAAAACCGAGTGTTCATCTAAATTAAAATGCACTGTGTATTGTCTAATGTGAGAGCATCTCAAACTCTTGTGGTATGGATATTGTCATAAATAGCAAGCTGCATTTCTAGAGTAGGTAGCTTTCCTTGCCTCCTTCTCTGTAGCAGTGATTTGAGAAAGCAGAAGTCTAAATCTTTTTTTCATTTTTATTAATTAAAAAAAGAAGGGGGTGACAGTGGTGGAGTATAACTGTGAAATTTAATGGCGTTAATTACATTCATATCGGATGCAGAGGAATGAAAAGGACAACTTGGGTAAGCAGAGAATTAGCTTTGCTGTTTTCTGACTAACATCAGCAGTTTGAAGATAAAGAGCCAAACAATCCGTGCTACTGAACTCTCACTTCTCAGAAACAGCATACAAAACGTGGCAGCCTGGTGAGTATTGCAGAGATCCAGGAAGAGGATTAAAATCCAAGCAAGCTGTAGGCTATCTAGCATTGTCAAGGCAGGAAAGGTCTTCAGTGAGCTTAATAACGTGGTCACCTTACCAAGGACTCTGAAGTATTTCCTTAAGGCTCAATCATGAAACATTCTTGTCCTCTCCTTCTTACAGTCCTGATTGAACTATTGGTTTTAGCAGTTCAGGGCTTTGAAGAACAAATTGTGAAAAGTTAATTCTCTTGAGTCATAGCCAGGAAATTCTAAAAGATAACTTGGAAATGGTTTTCTTCCCTGCAAGATGTCAAGGCTCCTTCTGTAGGGTAAAAAGAGCATTTCCCTAGTGTCCAAGATGGACAGAACTGCCTGAGCCCTGGCCTTTTAGCCTTCTATTGAAGTGAGACCTGTAGATCAAAATTTAAGACAGGAATAATTACTATCACTGAAGGCAATCATATGAGAGTTGTAATAGAATTTCCCTAACACTATAAATTATATCAGATATCATTACCTCAGAACACAGTCCATGAAGAACTTTTCAGGAAGAATCAAAATTAATTTATGAAATCTGTAATTAAAATGTTGAGGATTAAATCAGTGCTTGAGGTTCTCTGTGATTGCATTATCCTTCTTTTACGTTTTTGCATAATATCCAGATTACTCTATTCTTTCCTTAAATATGGTTGTCAAAAAGAGAGGAAAAAAGTCAAAGGATTAATTCTTCTGTTTTCTCTGACATTTTTGTCTTCATATTCCTGTAAAATCAGAGTCTTTCATAATCGTCTTCTCCGTTTGAAAACTTTAAAGAGTGATTGTAAAGAGGAGAATAAGTAAGCTGAAAATAAGAAAAATAATATGACCTTATTTACCAACTGTTTAATGTCTTTAAAGATCTGTTTTGCATTGAGAGCATGGTAGTTAGAAACCTGGGTTGAAGAACCTGAAGCAAGAGGAAGTGGGTTAGTCCTTTCTGGATGGTTGCTGATTTTGAGGGTCTTGCTCTCCCTGTTGTGATGAACCAATTTTTGATGGAAGCTTACTCCAGCAGGCTTCTATAACTGAGGGCTCCAAGAGTTAGGTTATTAATACTTATTAAATAATAATAGCATTTCTCATGGCAAAATGAGTGGGCTGCACACCACCCTTTAGAGAGTGACCAGAGAGAGCTAACACTGGATGTTCTACTGTTCCCATGGTCAAGAGATATAATGCTGATAGCTCCATTGCTAATTGTAGTCAAAGCAAAGCCTCCTCACTCCCTGAGCTGGAGTTAAACAGAATTGAAGCTGGTTTTGAGCTGTACAACTTTCTCAGTTGTCAGTCCCAAAGTCATTAATCTGTCTGTACAATACAGAGATTTTGTGATTAGGGAACGTTATTAATTTCAGGAGGACCCCTGCATACTTCGGTCCACACTACCCGATGCTCAGACACCAAAAGATACTTGGAAAACTCTATTCTAACTCGGTGATTAACACCTTTCAAGCACGTCAGTGACTTTGATTCCCAGGGCTCTGTGATCAGCACCTTTGAGAACAGTGCACAATACCTTTTTTTCTGATTTAAAAAGTGTTAGAATGGGAGTAAATTGCTCTTGCTGGTTTTGCATATGGTTCATTATTTCGGTGCTTTCTTACCTTTTATTTCCCGTTGCAGCTGAAACCTTTCCAAAGGGATGAAACGAATGGTGAGTGGCATCTTGTGGCTCTCAGCTTTACCACATGAATGACTCAAGCATTAGGAATGTTAGTGCCCTAACAGTTGGCAGTCTCCCACCTCAAAGACTGAGCAATTCAGTATAATAGGCTGAGCAGCCTCAGCTACCATTGTGTCTGGGATTTTGCCTGAACTGTTAAATCTGGGGCTTTCAGTTGGCACTTTGTGCTGCTGCCGCCTCTGGGCCAGTCATGCGCATGAGTAATTTGTATAAACCACACTTTACAAGCTTGGAATGAGTTGTGGTCCTGCAAGATTAGAACAGCTGAGTGCAGCTCTGCCTAGATCTCATTGTCGACTGTTTTTAAAAAATACCCAGAGTATGTGCACAAGTAAAATAGAACTCGAGGAACTGGGCTAAGTAAAACGAGTTTGTGTTGCTGCTTCAATTTCCATTTTGATTTTACATTAAAGACAAGACAATAGAGTTCTCATAATGAACTTTACAAATGTATTGTTAGCAGTACAGTTCCATAATTCTGCAAAACTCCATAAACTTTTACTAATTATGGACTGTTTCTGACATGCCATTTAGACAGAACTGTAGTACTTTTGTCTTACTCTTAGAGTATAGATATTTTTATTTCTGATCATGAGTATGAATGGCTGTGAGCTTTCCAGTACAGAACATCTCCCCTGGAGGTGTTTAAGGGGTGGGTGGACGAGGTGCTGAGGGACATGGTTTAGTGATTGATAGGAATGGTTGGACTCAATGATCCGATGGGTCTTTTCCAACCTGGTGATTCTATGATTCTATGACAATGCAAAACTACATCAGCCTCAGTCCTCTACCTACTCCACCACTGTGTCAGTGCTACATAATTTAGAGCAAGGGAGAGAGTAATCCTGGGCTATACAAACATGTCATGTTGGATCTAATATAGACTTGAATTGAAATATTTTCAGTATATTTTATCTAGGATTTTGGCAAGTCTACTCTTGTGCTAACAGGTTCACAAAGCTAGACTGCTGCCATGAGTCTGCTCTTTTCATCATATTTTAATTTTACTTGAACTCTTTTCCTGTTTTACAGTGGGTTTTAGCCTAATTTTGGTAAAGAGCGTAGCCATTTGCTTACCTTTAAAAAAATGCTTCTATTCAGAACTAAAATTGGTAAAAAATGCTGCAGTAGAAACACAAAGATTTTCCTTGGTGTTTTGCTTTGGATTTGTTTTGTTTTGGTATGGGTTTTTTTTGGTATGAGGTGTTTTCCACATAATTGCTTTTATAAACCAAGCAGCAAATCCAAATGTTGTTTTCAGTATAACTAAACCATCATCTAGCCTCCATGTAAACTGTAAGGTGAAGAATAGGGTACTGAAAAAAGCTGTCTTCTCCATCCAGTGCATCTAAAAGAGTACTTGCAGTAAAATTTTGTTTCATCCTCTTACTATGAATTCATGTCATTACCAAATGGTAAACAAAAGCAGATGTCAGGCTCACTTTAGAAAAAGTGGTGAGCTTGCAGTTAGATATTGAAGTAAACTACTACTGAGAGCAGGGTTTTGATATCCTTCTGTCCGTCTCTTTAAAATATGTATTTTCATGTTGGAAATGTCTTTAGTGCTGTTAACTGTTCATAGAAGAAAGTAGCCAAAAAAAGGAAAAAAAGAATATGGTGGAAATATCAAACCCATTAGAATGGAGAACTTTGAGAATGTCTGATTAGTTAGGGGTATTTTTTTATTAAGAAGTGAAGAGAAAAGAACATCTGGCCATTAAAATAAGATGAGCAGGCTATGGAATAAATTTATATAAATAAGCCAAGCTTAAAAAGCAGAACAGTTGTGTGCTTTCCTACTAAACAGATTTTGTGGCAGTACTGCAAACTTGCCAAGATAATAAGTAAATGAAAGCCAACAATCGAGTCTTTAAGTACATACCTTAATGTCATAAGAGTATTACGAGCTTACAGAGCAAGAAAGCTTATAAGAGTACTGACCTTCATCTGTACTCTGAAAGACATTCCGGCGAGTTAAAATAAGAATTTTTACAGTATCAAAAGACAAAGCCACAGTACAAAAGAATTGTGTGAATGCAAATATTGTAGCAGAAGTTTATAATATGGGCTTTCATTATTCATGAAATCATAATGGATGGCATTTTGTAGTCTTCTGTCGGGAGATAGGAGGCATTCTCAGGTACAAAAAGCGTTCTTTAAGAGCACAGTCAATGGAACAGAGTTCATATTTGCAATGGAAATAGTGTTTTCCCCATAAATGTAGAGGCAGAGTGTTTACCGGTTTAATGGTGTTTAGCCAAAGATCCCATTTTTCCTGGAGAGCTTTTCTCAGAACTGTCAGTATAGAGTTCATATATACTTTTAAGTGCCTGGTTTCTTTCCTGTCCCCTTCTGCTATGTCGCATGTTTATTTTTGTATTGGTGATCTCTTGGAATGAGGTGACAGTTCCTTTCAGACACAACTTTCAGGTAAATTTTTCTCTCTGAGCGTGCAGGATCCTGCAGTGCTTGTCCAGCGAGCTTTGCACCTGCAAAAACTCCTTTCTCACAAGGCTGTCCTCACAGCATCACACAGTAAAGTGCTGTTGTGGCAGATTATGACCTAATCCTCACTTGGAACAGAAAAATCTCTACGTCGCAGAAAATAATCATGTATCTTAGAGGCCTTGGGGTGATGCAGCACACAAGGAATACTCAGCCTATGCTCTGCTGTGTGGATGCATCCATACAGAATATTCTGTAGGAGATTGCCCTTCAGTGATTTCAGACACTGCCTCCAGTATCCCAGGTGCCCCTCCATAAGGTGAATGTACATAGCCTGAAGCATGGAAATTTAATAGCATCATCAGGGCCCTTAACACTGCCGGGGGAGCTCCTGAGTCACAAAAGAGAAAAAAAAGTCACAAAGGCTGATTTACCTTATTATCTGATAGCAATGTATCCTCTAAGCGGGTAGCAGGAACTTTTCAGCAGTTGTAAGATGTATCTCTTTATAACGAATTAAGCAAGTTCAGCTTCCAGTGATGGGTCTGCAGAGATTTGGATATCTAATGTTCAAGTCTTAATGGGGCAGTCTTAATGACTCAGCCTCCCAATGGCATCGCGCTTCCTACACATGTACTTTACCTTCAGACTGAAGAAATCATATTATATGAAAAACAGTAAAGTATTTGAACAATCACAGTTTGAAGAAAATAACATTGTTTTTATTGAATAAATATTTGCCTTAAGGCAACTGACTCAGTGATGAAACTTCAAAATTTGAATATTCTATACTTAACTGTTTGATGCTCTGGTAGAATAGGAACAAGAATATACTGCAGTTTTCTTACTGAAAGCCATGAAGGATGCTTTGGAATATGTCAGACATTTTAAATAGTAAGATTAATAAACATATATTTTAGCACAAGGTCTGAATCCCGTTCACCTCACTGAGCCTCCTCCTAGGAGTACGGCGAGTAAGCAGCAACTGACTACAGTTTTTTGAGAAACTGAGCAGTTGAGTGGAATTAGAAGTATGTTAATTCATAGAAAACTAATAACATTCATGTGTCTTGTTCTACTGTGTTCCGTAGTGCAAATTTATCTATCAAAGAGAGGAATGCAGTGCAATTAAAAAGTGATTAAGAAAGCAAACAAAAACTTCTGCTATCAAATTGCATCACCATCCCACCAAACATTTAAATTAGTCTTCAAAGGCTTCTCTCAGCTGAAACCATTCTCAAGTTCTAACTATATGTGCCAGGAATAGAGAACCGAAAATCAGTGAATTGTTTCAGACTATAAAGTGTTTTCTCAATATTTAATTCCATATTTCTGAATTCAAGGTATGTTCTGTGGAATTTTATAGTAGGTTTTTCTATACAGTGGCATTTCCCGAAAAATTATAACTTATCAAAAGGTTGTTAAAGGGAGTATTGGATTAATTTAAAACAAGTTGCATTTCCAAAACTTCAAAAGTGAAGTAAGACAAACGCCTATCATGAAAGGTGTTCTAGTAAGAAACTTCCAAACTCTTGAGACACCAACCAAACAATAGACAAATGCCCAGAAGCTGTGAGCTAATGAATACGACTATGACCACTTTAGTTCTGACATTAAATTACCAAATTATGTCATTAGGATTTATTAGTGCTTACATGATGTATTGCTGGTTTGACACAAGTAACAAGAGAGCTTGTAAAACACTGCCTAGTTTTATTTGTAATAATTTTCTAACTTAATAAAATGTTAAGAGGACTAAAGGAGGTACTATAAGAACACATTATCGTTAGGTATGTATTTGACCTTGTATCTAAGTCCTTTTCTTGAGGTTTATTAAGGTGTAGTGCTCTGAAACAGAATTTATGTACAAGTTAGTTGCTGTTCAAGCCTCTTTTCTCCTTAATGTCTTCCCTACAATTAGCTGAGTTGTAAACCAAAGTTCAATGCAGCAGTTGCTTTTTGAGGTTTTAATATTACTCAGAAAGCACAGGAGATAACGAAAATAAAGCCTAAACCTTGAACATTGATTGGGTAGTTTCTTTATTTTGTTTTTAATAGATGCAGGTAAGGTGATAGTTAGAAATGATAAGCTGTCCTAGGTTCAGAAAGGTTTGGGATTGCCTGCTGCTGCTTGTCTCTATTGGCTCTTGCTGTTCTAGGCGATGACAAAGTGAGATCGGTTAATTGGTGCCCAGATGTATTGAAGAAAAACTGGTTGGTCCTGTTTGTAATAGTCAGAAGATTGTGTAAATGTTAATACAGAGAAGGACTAGCCAATGCTGGTTTAAAAGGTTTCTGAGGGTGTGCTTCACTTGTCCTGTAAATATTAAGACAGAAGTCTTGATCATCTCTTCTAAAGATTTATGTTTCTCTTTTTATTCAGGCCTCACCATCTTTCTTAACAGAGTCAGTAAAACCATATAAAAGAATGGAGGTTACTGGGTGAAAAGAAACAAATTGACAAAAGAATTACGCTGCTAGAATATACCTGAGAGACTGAAGCTTTAAATTAATTCCAGAGAATTTGAAGAATCGGAGCTAACAATAACAGAAACCTAGAAAGAAGGGAAAGTATGTAATGATACAAAGTAAGTTGTGAAGAGATTTCAGTTGTATAGAGAGAACAAAATTAATCTGATCAAAGTGATTGATTTTATATGAAAGACAGTCCCCTCCTCCCCTCTTAATCTCTTATGAATCGATGTGTATTTGAATGCTGAAGTACTGTGGGAAGTGTCCTGAGTGAAATAGGTGCCAACAGACTGAAATTGCTGTACTGGCATCCCCTCTCCCCTCACCCACAGCCTTCAGCCCTTCCTGGAACAGAACAGCCATCCTGTCTGCAGTTGGTTCTCTGCAGGAAAAAAACCTTCAGTTTTGCTGCTGAGAATATTTTAATTCATTTCACGGTAAAAATGTAAGCGTGTCCACCTAGATTAATTCAGCAATTAAGGACCAAAATTTGAACATATTTGCGAGCTTGGGTTTGAAAGGGCATTTCAGAAACTGAGCATTTAACATTCTGATGGAGAATTTATGGTATTCTCGTGGCATTTAAAGAAAACGCAGCAGTAAAGAACAAAACACTGAAGAAGGCAAGAGAGAGTAAATGGAATCCTAAGGATAAGCAGAGAAAAACTCCTGCTAGGTCAATTTAAGACACTGAAATATTCAGTAAGACTTAAGTTATTTTTAAGGCAGGATTGGGTTTTTTGGGTTTTGTTTCTTTGGTTTGTAGGTTTGGGTTTTGTCCCCCTGTATGATGTCTGAGTGGTTGATGTGTCATTGGAACTTTGAAGGAATAAAGCAAGCAGTAATTACTCTAGGTATTTTACGTAGCTTTTTGCTACCTATCACATAACAATTTAAGTCTTGATCTTTCCTCTGAATGCATGAATAACATGACTGCAAATATTAATAGTCCTCGTGCACCTGGGAACTTTTGTGTTTGCGTGGCCTTTCATATCTAAATATCTAATGCGCTTGCACCTGCTCTCACAGTAGGATTGAGCTTAGACTGGTTAAAGCAATCCTGAGCGCAACATCCCTGTGAGGCAGGGAGGTGCTGTCACTGCTGTTCAACGACTTGAAAAGGGCTGCGCAAAAAAAGGTTTGCCCAGACTTGTGATGAGGAGCAAAGAGGAAACCTTCATTTTCTGTGAGCCAAGTTAGCCCAGCTACTCTTCAACAAAAATGCTTCTCTTTACCTGTGAAAACTGTGTTTTTAGAGATCAGTTTGGCTTTAATTCAAGCATTTGTAATTGAGTTTGGAGTATGAAGTTACTTCAGGAAAAATGCTTTTTTTTGGGTAGTTCAAAATTCAGCAGCGTTTTAGGACTTAAAGTGATAGGGTAATAGCAAACAGAACTGCCAGCCTGCTTTAACTGTGATAGCATGGTCTCACCACGTTTCATCTCATTTTTCTACGTGATATATCTCATGCTCTTTTGTTCTTTACTAACATATATATGAAGGAGAGCTAAAGGATTCACCTCCACTTTGGGGGGAAAAAACATTTCTCCATAAGATTGTGGCCCAGAATATTATCCAACATTAAGGGAAGAGCAAGACAACATATCTTTTTGGCACAAATTAAGAGACAGTAACTCTTGGGAGATGCTCTTTCTTGGTAAATCAGAACTTTGTAGCCTTTGGAAAAAAAAGAGTGTCTGGTGTCCTGCTACTGCAACTGCATAAGGGACTTTCTGAAGTGCTCAGCGCTTGCAGATTCACTTGAAGTGGATGGGGTGCTCATATGGGCTGCACAGGTCAAGCTGAAAATCAGGCTCTGAATATTGGTCACACTTCCCTGCAAAATTTAAGCTTGCATTTAAAGAAATTGTAAGACTCTCTTAGCCAAAAGTTAGGAATTGCATGATTTCTCTCTACACTTATGGAAATGTCCCATAGATGCCTAGAAAAAGATAAACACAGAAGATCAATGTACTGTACATTGTATGTATTATATAATAAAAATCAAAAGCAGTTTTATATGACTCTACAGGAATTTAATGGAAATTCTCTTCATCCAGTTGCATTTTTAAATTACCAGACTCCCAATATTTGTGGCATTTGGGGAATGTTTGCATTGGCACAATTCTCAGCATGGCATGTTGCTAAAAATTCTTCTCTGTGGCCAGGTTAAGATAATCTGTCTTTCATGCATGCCTCATACTATGTATGCTATTTTCCTCTGATTTTACCCTGATTTTCAATTTAATTCATTCAGACATTATTCTGGAGCAGCCCAAACAAGTAGTGTCTGTAAAGGTTTTCCTAATTTACACTGCAGTGCAGGGGAGCAGATTGCTCTCTAGTTGTTATGATCTTTCTGCTAGCAGCTCTTCTGCTATTCATTCTACAGATTCTTTGAAAAAAAAAAATTCTCTTTTTTAGCCTCAGTGACTATTTCTGTGCTAAGTTGAACAAATCCTGTTCTGTTTTTCATTCTGTTTTTTCCCCTTTTACATTTTAATTAAGTATCTTATAAAGATATCACTCCATTATCCTAAACTAAGTATATAACATCAAATGTTAATTGTTAATTCTTCAAGCTGCGCTTGTTCTTTGAAATAAGACAATAATAGTGTTTTGAGGATCCTAGCTATCCTGTCTCTATGTATCCCTAGCAATTTTCACATCAGTGATTAAGGGATTAGCTTGAAACCACAAACACATGCCTCAAGCTAAAACATATCGCTGTGGATTCCATGAATCTTACAAGTAATACTGGGCCATTCCTTTGTTTATACAAGGCATGATTATAGAGCAGCCACTAATAAATCAGTCCTTTGCTGTTTTTTTTCCAGAATCACAGCCGTCTTTTCAGACTTATTCAAAATTATATCACAGTGCACTATGGTTTTTTTGGGATTCAATGTGCCTGTTTTTCAGCATAGAAGAGCAGAACTTACAATATACATTTTTATCAAAATGCCTTGGTAAAGCCCAGGAGGAGCAATTTGGGTAATAGTTATTAAACTGAATGAATCGGCCTATGTCTGTGTTGTATTTCCAAACTTCTTTTTCAATCTGCAATATTCCTTTAAAATTTTCCAACGATTTATTTAGAAGCAGTGACTGGACCAGTTCAGTAGCAGAGAAAAATATTTGAGATGACCATAACTTTCAATTAAAACATGACTGATCATGCTGAAGTCAAGATACAACCTGTTGAATGGAAAGATTAGCATAGTAGATTTGAAAAATGTGAGTCTTTGAGCAGAAGAGTGTTTAGGGATTTCTGGGAAACATCTGTGTTTGTCTAGTTGCACTAAATACTCCCCTGCGAGCAGGATAGTTTCTGAACTTAATATGCAAAAAATTGATGAACGCCTGCTTGAACAGTGGTTGCAAAACAAACCCTTCGCAATGATTATCAATTATCTCGGTTTTATACCTCAGACCAGCCCCAGAGGTCCTTACAGAAAGATGCAAATTCTCACTAGCATTGCAAGGCCTGCGCATCAGCCTGTTGCCTCTTGATATTTTGGCTGCTGGAGATGATAATGCTTCCAGACGTTAACAGCAAAGGCACTTCTGGTAGGTGTAGACAAGAAATCTCATCATGTGGTCTCCCTGAGAGCATGGCAGTCCTAACATGAGCCCCCCCATTACAGATTTGTGAGGATATATACAAAAGGAGTAGATTTTTCTCTTCTGAATGGGTCCAGTCACTTTTTTTATGACTGTAAAAAAAAAAGGAACAGTTTTGATGATGCTTCTCAGCAAAAAATCTCTCTCCTGTTATCTACCTGTATGGGTCTGTGGAGGAACTTACTGCTGGGGGTTGTGGCTTAAAGTTCAAACTGAATCAATGTACAATATGCAATGGAATCTTAGTTTTATAAATTGTAACTTCTCTGAATTATCAGCATATAAGCTATTCTATTATTGATTGTTGGCCAGTAATATTGCTGCTATTGGAAAATGTAAATAAGTCCTTATTTTATATGCGACACAGGATTGGTAATAAGTACTTTTATTCATAAACATAATTTTTCAGTTAAAGTTTTCAGCAAATATATAATGTCTTTCAAACCACTTACATATATAAATTACTACCATATGCTTTGTGAAAATGGTACTTTCTGTTTCCCCACTCGAGGATAAGGTCATCAATAGGATGTGCTAACGATAGCATTGCGTCTTATCTGCCCTATTGAATCCCCAGGGATTAGGGAGGCCTCTGAGTGTCTGAATTATATTTGGTTTCCTATAACCTCCCATCAACTTTGACTGGAGTTTTCTCAATTTCAAAGGTGGGTTTTTTGGGGTAAGGCTCCAAATAACTGATGACTTATTGTATTATTATGTTTTGTATTTCTGTGCTGCTGTTGTATTACAGTTCTAGTTCATTCTCTTACCAGAACATATATAGGAATGTTGTATTCCTATTTTTGTGGTTTCTTAGGCCTTTCTGGGAAATCAGAAAGGCGATGTACCCCAAATGCAGTTGATGACCATGTAGCTAGTGATTTTAGTGCCTATGGGTGCTCTCTCTACCTACATGTGTCTTTTACGTGCGACATTAAGTAATGGTAAAATGTATGTATAATGTTTCTTGTAGAAATTGTCTCTTGCCCTTCTGCCTGGACCTTCTGCCTGGAATGTGTCCAGGCTTTGTTGTTAAGATTGTTACTGGTAGGCTAAATTATGAATGGTTATAATAGTGAGAGAACAGCGATGCCAAAATGTCTATATAAAATTGATTAGGTCATAATTATGTAAAAATTGAATTACTAAAGTAAGCTTTTTTCTCTTGTTTTGAAGGATGGTAGGTTTTCCAGAAGCAACCAATTACAGCTCTTTGAATCACTTTATTTAATTGCTTAGTGGTCAGACAGTCAGGCCCGCAGCGCACAAGATATACTTATTAATTATTTGTATAGCAATAGAACTTGGAGACAAAATGCTCTGTATTTTCTTATACTTAAGTCTTCTTTACATGGATCATTTTACAAACATCACTGGAATTATTCCAGATCTTCACTGACATCAGATGTGAATTGTTCTTACAGATTGATTTCTAGAAATACATTCTTCAGATCCATTTCTGTTTTGCAAAACCAGTGTGGGAAACATGCATTCTCACTAAAAAATGTGCTTGCATAAAAATTGGAGTGACAAAGCCTCAGATCTATTTAGCAGTAGCATTTTAGAAAGATTATTCTAGTTTTAGTCTGGTTTAGGGTTCTTTCAGAGGACCACGAAGTTCAGGAACCATTTCTACATTATCATTTTAGTAAACAATTTGATAAAGATGAACTTTTACTGACTGAAAGTAAAAATCTATACACAAGGCAACAAAAAAATAGTTTAGCTCTTGACTAAGAGTGTTGTATAAAAACTATAAAGGTATAATAAAAATTGATTTGTTTGTGTAGAATACTTCATGTCTTGAAAATGCAATCCCCATGTTATGGGACAGGTTAGGATGATTTTTGATAGGAATGGTTGGACATAATGATCCAGTGGGTCTCTCTTCCAACCTGGTTATTCTATGATTCTATGATTTTTCATGGAAATGTGAGACTTATTCTGGACAAGCATGAACACGATTAGGCCTATTCCAAAGTATTAGAAGGGAACCCATTCTTCAGACACAGTTTAGCTCAGCATTTTAATTACATCTGCAACAATGAGGCCTGTAAGTCACACTGAAACGAAATGGTTTTACAGAGTGATGCAGTTTATCTGCACATAAATAGCAACAGGAGGTTCATATACAACCTGAAATCTACTTTGACTTGTGAGGCTTAGAAGGTGAACAGGCTTCGTTGTGATGTGGGTTTCCTCTCGTAAGAACAAGCAATACTTACATGTTAATGCCAGGAGAAAACAGAAGAGGCTTGAGTTGAGAGGCAGAGATGCAAGAGATACAAAGGGTGGAGAGGATCTGGAAAAGAATAGGAGGTGGCTGGATGTAAGAAAGGAGCAAAACACCCCCAAAATAGGAAGAAAGGCAAAGGATGTGTCTGTTGCTTTTTTCTCTTTCCTTTTTTTAATTTTTTTTCCCTTTATGTCTTCTTAAACTGTTCCTGTATAGTAAGAGGGGCAGAAGAGGGAAATGCAGATAAATATTGAAAAGGTGGGGTATTTCAGAGTTTTCCTCAAGGGGACACACTTATGAAAATTGAATTTATTCTTCATTTAAATCCACTTAGCTTATCTTTCTGTTGTTGCTTGGGGTTCTGGTTTGGTTTGGGAATTTTATTCCTGTTTGAAGGAAACTCCGCGGTTTGCTTTGTCCTCTGCCTGCTATGTATAATGCAGTAGTTGCAGCAGTGGTCTGGATAGCCAAATTCATTGTTCATTTATGACGATCTTCCATTAATATAGGATATGGGATTATTTACATAAGATGAAAAAAGGATTTTGTAAAACAATCTTTGGACAAAGGCATGGTGTGTTTCGAATGCGTACGATTTTATCAATGCATGACTATACATTCTATATGAACAAGACCTTTCATACTATGAAGATTTTCTGCTTGCCTGGCAAAGCTCGGAGCAAAGCTGAAATCAAAGCAGCCTTACTTTGTAAAGCAATTTCATTTTACCTGGAACACTGAGGCTTAAATTATAAGCTTCAGGATGACTCAGTAGAAATAATGCATGCATATAAACTACATAATTTTCCTAGTGTATTTTCACAATCAATATAACTGTGTGTTTAAAGTAGGGACCTTAGGTCGATCTTCTAAGGAGTGAATGAATAACATATTTTTTATCAGAGAAAAGCTGCTCTGTGCCAATAATATCTGACATGAATATTTAATAGCTTGTACAGTAGGAAGTAATTGCCAACTAGTGGGGCATGCTAAAATGAACAAGAGAAATACTGAAATAACAAATCCGATCAGATTTCACTTATACCATTTTCTTCACACCGGGTGGTCTGACAGGTCTTGATGGATATATGAAATAAATGTAGTAACCTCTGCCTGGGTTCTAGATATTAAATAGTCTTTTAAAATAACTGAACAGGAGGTTAGCTGATATGCATGTGTTGATCATATCATAGATTTAATGTTTGCTGAACATAATGTGAATTATTATTCTCATTCACCTCGAGATATTCTCCACACTGCCATTACCAACACTATTCACTATGGTAACTGAATCCATACAATTCAGGGTGCCTTTAAAAGAAAAGACTGCACGTCTAGGGACAATGTTTAGTGTTTTCATTTATTATTTTCATTTAAATTTCTCCCAGCTGAAGAGAAACAATTCTTCTCTCTTCACCCCACCTTGAATACTCTTTCCATTCTCCTAGGGCAAATGGAGATGAGGAAAGATAGGAAGGGTTCACAGTGTTTCTTATGGCAACTTCATGCTTTTGGTCCTTCTAGGTGTATCAATATCTCTTATAAAGAGGGAGATGGTGTCTAGGAGCTGTTATATAGTTACTAAGCAGTTGGATGACTTGATGTGAGAATGTTCTCAAATGTGATCATAAACCATTCTGCGCTTTGTGGCAACGTGGCCATGAAGGAGCATATAAAACAGCCATGAATGTGCAGAGCATCTGGCCCATGAGCTGTGTGTAGCATTGGGAACCAGAAATGCGGATGCCAGACTCACATACCTACCCACAAAGTTTTATCCACACATTTATAAAGTGAGTGGAAAGCAAAGAAATTATTTTACTCCGTACCTTCTTCCAGTGAAATAAGCTCAAACTAATTTAGAGGTCAGTGGATGTAAAAATTTATGCCATCCTCGTTACACCTTTTTAGTGCCCATGGGAGCCCCGAATTATGGATATTATAATGAAGATAATTAGAGCGAGCTCCATTTTAGCTGAAGGCAGAAGGCCTTAAATCAGAAGGAATATGTTCCAGTAACCTTGAAATTGGGGTGAAGATTACAGACTGCCTACTGGCATAACAAATATCTAAACTCATTGTTTAAAAAATTAGGAGGAGGATATCAAGGTGGGAGTTGGTGTTCTGCAAGGCCTCGGCTTGCTTTTGGTGGGCAAAATGCATATCCCTTGCCTCCTGGTTCTGCAAGCAGCATTTCTGATGGTTGCAGTGTGGGCTGGGGTTCATGCTCCTGCATCATTCCTTGAAATTGTCTCAGTCTCTTTCTTAATGCGTGGGTGGAAAAGGAACTAATGTGACTATGGCTCCATATACCTGAACAAATCCCCAGTAAAGATTTTTCTTGCCCTTTGACCACTCATCTTGTATAGCAAGACTATGCATTCCAAAGGCTGTTGTTATGGAAAACCCTTTCTGAATATCTCTTTTTTCTTCAGAAACTTTAAAAAAAAAAAACATTACTGAAGTAAATGAGCTATGAGCTTGTAGGACTCTGTTTTCAGGAATGTATCTTGTTTAATTCTTGAAGAATATGAGAAATGTTTTCTTGTGTGTGCATTCACTCCCTCGACCTTTTTTCTTGAGTAATTTTTTCTCATGAGATGTTTGGTACTTGCTGTCCATTCTTTCCTTCTGCTTATGTTATTTTCTAGTTATGCCTAAAATAGAGTTTTCTTCATTTATGCTCTGTGAGATGAAGCCCATGTCTTCACTGAGTTGACTTAAGTGATACGGTCATTTCTTTACTGGGAACAAGACTTCAAACACAACTCCTCTGTCCACCTCTAGTCATGTACCAATGACTAATGATTATTCCTGAGCTGAGCTGGATGCTGATGGCTGGAGTAATTTGTGGCATATTAACAATCACTTCAATTCACTTCTGCTAAATAATGAAATCTATTAATAAACCGAATAGACAAGCTAAATCGCTTAAACATGCTCGGGGGGCTCTACCTATTTCCTTTCTGCTCTCATGATATGTCTTTTCTTCATACGTGAGCGGCTGCCAATGCCAGCATTTGAAATCAACCAGCCGAAGAAACTCAGAAATACTGTGGAGGGTGTGATAAAGAAACTGTGTGAAGCTGATCACAGTGTTCTTGACTCTGTTTTTTTCTGACTTAATAACGTAGGGCTGGCGCTGGAATTCCCATAAGATTGAATAGTGAATTCTGGGTGTACACGGGGACCATCAAGTAACTTCCAAAATCTGAAATTCAAATTGTTAGGGGTTTTGTGCCTCTTTTTAATTTTTTTTAAAGAAAGTTTGCATCTCCACTTGTTGGAGGCAAGGCTTATGCCTCAGAGATGAAGGAGAAAACGGGTGTCACATGGGACAGCAGAATTTGTAGCGCACGCTGTGGTGGCACCAGCTCTTTGGAGCAACATATGGCAACAGAATTACCTGCCCAACTGTGGGATGTAATTTATCCAGTCCAAGGGACCTTGGTGACAGGCAAGAGGTTTGATAGCGCACAGGTTCTGCATGCTAAGAGGAAAGACTGTCCCCTTTTCTCTGAAATGCAGAGCTCTGCAGGGCAATTCTGACCATTCCTGGCAAATCCTCGTTCTCCCCTTATGATGTCACTTGTGTAGTGGTATCCTGTGATAGTAAAAGAAAAAAAAAAAGATGTGAGAACATAAATGCTGGAGAAGAATGAAAGAAAAGTGATAAACTGCCACTGTTACAATGTGCACTGTCAGCTAAAGAATGAAACAATTTCAGGCTTGAACATTAAGGACATGGAAAGTGCTTGGAGATTTATGTGACAACAATGCTGAGATCATTTTATGGTATCATTGCTTCAAATACCTGAAATTAAAAGAGTGTTGTGTGGTGTTACTTCAATAATTCTGTTCATTGGAGAACGGGGATTTTTATTTGGAAAGTAAAATACTATCACTGCAAAAGAGAAACAATAGATTTTTATGGCTAGGCTGTCGTAGTTTTAGGATGATTTACTTGCCTTTTCACTTTCTGCCTACTCTAGAGGTCTCAATATGCAGACCACCTTGAGCTTCAATATGTCTACTGAAACTAAACAGAGAGTTGTTATATTATTTCTTGTCATAGAAACAAAAATCTGAGGTGCAATTTCTTGGAAAAGTCATATACTGCCCATAAATGTGTCTCGGTAACACTGGGAAAGATCTCTGAAATTTCTCAAAGGGAAGCTTGTAATGTTATGGATCTAGTACAAAATGTCTAATAATAATCAGTCATTTGTCAGGTGAAAAACAAATCTGCTTTCACTTTGGCGGTAGCCTTTTATATGAGCTTGGAAGATTTAATTTGGTAGAGTTGTGCTAGGTGTTCTTCATTTAGTGTAAAGCATACCGTAATGCCATAATAACCAAGGCTGATACTGATCACGTACAGTCAGCTTGGTAGGTTTTCTGACATCAACTTTAAGTTTCATTTTTGGAAGAGTGTTTGTCAGCCTCTTGGTGTGGTGGGTGTTACTGAGTTTTACTGACACCGGCTTTTAAGTCCTTTTGGTGACCTGCTAGGAAAATATTTTAATGATAATATACTCCAAATCAAAGTTTAATTCAGAATGGGAATAATAGTAGTAACTACCAGGATGTGTTGGGGTAGGAAGGAAGGATGATGACTGGGGAGCTGATACAGAGTATGAAAACATCAGTGTGAGCAGGATGTCCTGGTTTGTGTGGGTTGTGTTTAGTCCTGGGTCAGGAACCAGGAGGTGGATGTTGCTGGGGTTGCTTTGAGGCAGGATCTCTGAGAGAGCAGGTTCAGACAGTGGAGAAGATGTTCTTCTGCACAGTGGGCTTCTTGCATAATACCCAGCTTAATACCAGTCATCAACACCAGAACAGCGTAATTTCAGTGCAAGCTGTTTTGATATTTTTCTTTTATTTTGAGACAACAATGATAAAAAAAGATTGTGGTTTCTTTCTTTTTCCTGAAGATCTACTCACTAGGAGGAATTAGATTAATCTAGAGGAAGAACCTTTTGACATACTTTATTGAAAGACAAAGAATCGAGAATTGATGTCTAGCTTGTTCGATGTAATATTTGAACAAAAAAATCCAGTTTTGGAAATTATATCTATCTATCTATCTATCTATCTAAAGAAGAGAAGCATCTGTTTCCTATTTGAGATGAATGGTCTGTTACAGTATTTCTGATTTACTACACAATGATTTTCTTTTCTTAGCAGTCATCACATGGAGCAATTAATTACTTTTTTTTAAGCAGTCCATACTCTAGAATTTCTTAAATTCTTGATTTTGAGGTAGCTTAGCAATATAATAATATTGTTGGCATATCAATCAATACAAAACAAGATTGTCCCTCTTGATCAGCTGTGGCTCTGCTTAATCACAGATATTTTGGGGTGGGAGAAAAGGTCACTAGTGGTTGGAAATGGATATTGCTATTTCTCAGGTCACTGGTGACACCAGTGCTAAATGGAGGTTGGCAAATAGATGTTCAGAGGGTTTTTAAACTCTTTTTTTTTTTCCTGCACTGATGTGAGTGATAATAGTTTAGTCATGATTCCTTAACTTAAATGTGAAGCATAAGAGATTTCCAAGTGATCCTCTGTACCCACTCTGGGGTTTTTATTTTCCAATTTCCATTAGTATTAGATCCGTTCATTCCAGTGAGGCCACAGTTAATAGTGAATTATGGTGAAGCAATTATCCTAGAGAACAAGTACTTATGGTTGGTAGGTTATAAGTGGGAATAATGAGGGATGGAGGAGAGCAATTCTGGCAGTGCTCATGGGTGTCAACCTCTTAGTAGAATGTAATGGTTTCAGAACACTTGGGAAACATTTAGGCTGGCATATGGCTGCTTCAAATGGCAAAATAGGAAAAAAGTCTACACTTCCCAGCAGCTGCTCTTTCTGAGTCAGTTTGTGTTCAGCCTAACCCACTGGATGGCTAGAATCTGTATGTTAATAAATCATTTTTTTCTATATTAGTGTATGCTAGAAGTAAAAGCTTGTCTTCAGGACAGTCTTAACAGTATTTCTGCACTGACAGTGCTCAGTTGCATAGCATATCTCACACTTAAGTGTTAATGGGATTCATGAGAGAAATGTTCGTATTTCCTCTGAACTGGGTTTGTTGGGTGTGTGTAAAACGTGTGCCCTGCTGATAGTTTCCTTGTTTCCCCAAGCATCCTTTTTAGTGGACAAAAGCAGAGGTAAGACATCGTGTAGTAGTGAGAGGGTTTGGATACTGGATAGCTCTGTGTGTGAGGGAGTTACCAGGTACAGAAGCTTCATATTTTTTAGCTGTGAATAAAGCACTCATGTGGTTGTGGTTGTCCTAGTCTCTAGTCCTGGATCACTCTTTGGTGGTAGTTTTTATCCAGGTCTTGTTCCCTTCCTCCATGAATATCTGTATAATCGCCCTCTGAGTAGTCTCCCTCCTGCTTTCTCTCCTCAGTAAAAGAAACGGTTTCAGTGACAGGATAGAGAAAGTGGTAGAAGCTTCCCGGTGTATTTTCATGTTGTGTATATGTAGTAATCTTAGCACGTTGGATGTGAATGTGATCAGAAGACCACGAGCAATGTAAGAAAATTACCGGGTGATTGAACAGTGTTCAAAGATTTGTGGGTTTCAGTGTTTGGGGTTAAAGGGCAAAATATCTGTCAGGTTATACTTCAAACAACTGGATCTGAGATTGTATGAGCATAGGTGCATATGCACACATACACAGGTATGTGGGGTAGAATGTATTTTGTCTTTTTAAAACAAAAAATAAGCATAAAACAGCCAACAGTTCAAATAAGATTGCGTTCATCAACAACAGGTTTCCATTGTAGTTTCCTGATTTTTTAATCTAAATCCATTGTTTAAATTAAATGCTGCAATCTCATCTTTAATCTGTGAGACACGAGCAGTGTATGATAATATGTAGGCCACCATTCTGAATTTTATGACTTAGCTAGCCTGAAAGAGAGTATTTACTTCTCTGTGCAGTTAGTAGAGTGTTGAGTCCTGTTCATTATTTTGGATGTAGCAACCATTGATCAGCCAGCATCCTGCCTGCAGCTGGCTCACATCTGGCTGGTTTGGACATTGCATACAACAAACTTGCATGAGCTTGCAGTATGCAATACAGAGACACCTTAAAAGCCAGCATGATATAAGAAATAAGAGAGCATAAGAATTGGAAGTGTTTGGTATATTTGGAAACCAGGCCACTCTTGTTTCAATTTCTGTCTGTAGATCGAATTTAGAAACTCATATATGAAAATTGGAAGCATTTTTATCTTCTAAGCCTGTACTGTTAGATGAAAGGTTCTTCTTTAAAGAACTATTTTTCCCTGTCCTGCTGTTTTTTTAAATAAGAGCAGCTCTTTTCAGTTTGTTGTTTTTTTTCCCTTTGCTTCCTTCTAACAGAAGATACCTCTTTCACACTAACTACCTGAATAATACCTGGTTTTGGTTAAAGATAGTCTCAAGGGTTGCACATCAGTCATGTCAGACAAGAGAGGGTCCTGCTATGACACAGAGCTGACAGAACATACACTCTATACATATTAAAATGAAATCAGCTGCAAATGTATGTGTGTTACCCCAGAATTAATATTATTAGCCAGCAATACTTAGTCACACTGCAACCCTCTGCATGTTATTCCTTCGTGTTAAGGTCTCCTTTCTGTGTTAAATCAAACCGAAACAACAAATAAGTTTAAAATTGATCATTGCTGCTCTGGGAACAGTTGTTTAACTCCTTCAAAGTATGTTTACATTTGACATTTCTTGAGCAGAGTCCTTTAGAGATAGATATCTTTTTGTAGATCTTCAAACTGAAACTCAAGGCAAATTCAAAAGACTGCAGCTGTTATCGGGGAACTTTGAAAACAGGATTACTCTGCTTTGGTCTAAAGTTACAGTCCTGCTTTTTTTTAATACTTCTAGGTGACTTTATGGTTTTACATCAATGAGAGTTGTATGGCTGAATTTGTGCATACATTTTTGAAATTATAGAGGCTTAAATCTATTGCATTTGCATTACTGTTGTGAACTACATTGAGTGGGGCATTGAAATCTGTTGGCTCTTTCATAGTCTCAACATTTTGAAGCAATTGAAGCGTTTCTAGATTGTTCTGTTTGCAGTTAAAATCTCTATTTGAAATAAGTGTACTAATAAGTGCATTCTGGAGACTTATTCTGTGGCTGAACCTGTAATGCATGTCGTTAGCTTTGCCCAGTTTTAATTTGGGCAATCTGGAATTAGCCACTTCTTGTTGGCATTTATTCTCCTCCTGCTCTTTCTGAAACTACTGCTGCTTGGTTTCCAGTAAGGGCATTAGAGAAAGTGCTATGTAAATACAGACTTAATCAGACTTGTAAGAACCTTTTAAAGAGCACATTTTCTTACTAATTGCCAACTTTTCAGGTGCGTCTCGGCCACAAATAACTTGGGAACCACAGTAAAACTGCTTGTTTGTGTTCTATTCTGCTACTTAAAACAAAATTATTGGGCATTTGCTTTGACCGCTAAGTCCTTACTCAAGATCTTTCCGTCCTTCCACAAAGAAGGTCCAGCTGAACTCATTTACTTGGACTGTCTTTCCTTTAATGTCCTTATTCTGTACTGGTGAGGGTCACTGGGAACTATTTGTCTTGGACCGAACTACTATTCCCTTGCTCTGGAAAACAATCTGGCCTCAGTCGAGGGATGGAGAAATGCTGCATCTGGAGCAGAACTTAAAGTCTGTTTAGTTCCATTTGCCTGTTTAACCAGTGTTCCCCCTGGATGATTTCAAAACTTTAGCTATCAATTTTCAATAAATAGAATGTAAACATATATAAACAGACATCAATGAAAACAAAGTATATTTTTAAAATGACAATAGTAAGAACAAACAGAAGCCAAATAAATCACTGTTATTACTATGAATTTAAATTGATGCATTTACCATTGAGATGTTACTTTACTGCTGAATATTTCCTATCAGTTCAGTGCTTTACTGATTTACACCTCTGAACAGCCAGAGCATGACTTTCAATTACCGTGTTTCCAATACTGTGAGCATAAGTTTGGTTTAGTAAGGACAGGAGTGTGTGCAAAGCAATGTTTCAAAAAATATTTTAATTTTATTGTGTCCAAGAAGACAAACGACTCTTGGGGATAATGTAGGTTATCCCTTAACAGGGTTCTGTGTATTCCAGCTTGCATAGCTAAGCTGCTGTTTTAGCCTTCTTTGGGTTGCTAATCCTTTCGAGTTTCAGACCACAAAAGCTCTTTATTACGTTGAAAATATTGATGTATAATTTCACTATGAATCTATGACTTTGGGGGGGTATGTTGGGCAAAATATAGCTTGTAATATACTCCTATCAAAGTGTTCAGAAAGCTAATACTCCAAATCAGTGTTTGATACTGCAGACACAGGGAGGGAAAGGGGATATCACATGAAAGAAAAGAACCATAAATTGGGTACTCAGTAACTGTTAATTAGAGCAAAAACATTAATTAAAGTATTAAGACAGCATAGTGTAAATTGGAATCTTTTATATATTTCTGTGTAGGGAATTTTGTGCATTAAAGACTTTGATGATAGTCAAAATCTCAATAGGTTTTTTTAACGTTTATTAGAACTTGCAGTCCGTTGTGGCCAAGTGTCTGGCATAGCTTGCTTTTAATAGAATGAGATCTGGAGTGAATTTTCTGGCATTGTCTGTTTCATAAAAGATTATATGAGAAGTATTCTTTTTAAGACTTTTCTAAATTGTTGTAAAAAGACAATAATAAAAAAATCATTGCTTATAAGCAGAAGGAAATGCATGTGTTGCCTAGAGCAAAAAAAACATCATGAGAGTGCTTTTTAAATTATTTGCAGCATCTATTGACAATCAAAACATACTACAGCTTTCCAGACAATGTTTATTCTGGTCATATATGAAAGAAAAATCACTCCAAGAATAAAGTAAACTACAGGACAGATTTGTCAACATCTTTACACAAACATAAGGCAATAGCATCTCTTGAACAGGTTTCAGAACTGCTTGGTCAAGGCAAAAAGACGTTCTTTAACTCTTCTGTGTTTCAACAGGTGTTGGTTTGTGCCAGTGTGACTAACTCCTGTAATTTTGCATATTTTAATGTTTCTTAAATTTGACATAAATAAAAACTTTGAGGTGAGTTTGTTTACTATCTACTGCAAAGCAATCTGCTGGAAGTATTTTTTTGTACAGTCACCTTACACAGAATTAGCCCCAGAGCCAGTCCTTACTCATGGCAACGTGTTGTTCCAGTTTGACTTTGTGGAATTTGCTCTGTTTGGTGGGAAACACAACGTCACGAGTTGAGGTGAGGAGGGACAACCATGCGTAAGGAAGCAGTGTGAGTGCTGCAAAGCTTGTTACTTGCCCTCGTTTCCTTCCATCACCCTGGACCAGAGGGATGGGCTGAGCTCTGCCTGCAGGTAGGGAATGGGATCACTTTATGGGAGAGTAAAAAACTTACCTGGCCTTCACTTCACTGCCATCCAGCACTGCAGCTTCTCCTCACCTTTGGGGACAAGCTGTGTTTCACACATTGACAGAGCTGATACGCGTCAAACGCCTTCAATGGGCTTAAAAGTGGTAATATGAAATATTAGAAAATCTGCCTTGCTTGAATAAGAAATTCTGTTTAATTCATTTGTGCATTTAATTTTAGTGGAAGGGATGTATACATAACATAATGTTTAAAGCTGTTGGAACACTTCCTTTGTTGGTAGCACTAACAGAGTAAACTGCTAGCGTTTGAATTTTATCCCGAGTAAATTCAGCCCTGCCTTCCAGGAGCTGTGGAGGAGGGAGGCAGGGTGGTAGCCTGCCTTCTCTTGTGATGATGACTCGGAAGAAAGAAGACAGGAGGAGAGCTACACGCAGGGTTAGGAGGAAGGGAGGTGTTTCCTTTCCTGGTAGGGAGCTCTGGGGAGGCAGGTACTGCTGTTAAAGCATTTACCTCCTCCCACTGCGCTAGCAAGGGCTTTGGGTGAAATAAGGGGCATCATCTGGGACTCCTGGGCAGCAGAAAGGCTTTGAATAGAAAAGAACATATTCTGTGTATGTAGGTTTTCTAACATCTTTTTGGTTGTTATGATTTCTGTTAAAGCCTTCCAGCCTGGATTTTGCTCATTAGTAGGATAGTTTTCTTTTTGGATTTTTTTTCCCCCCCTTTATAATACCTTGCTACTTTCATCTGCCCAGGACAAGAGGTCAAATTTGAACCTGAACTGTAGTATTTCTGGTTTTCATGGTATAAATCTGCTTTCCAAAAATCAGTATAGAACTGCAGGACTACCTGTCCCATTTGAGAAACAGATCTGCTGGGCTGCCTGTCGAATCCTTTTTGCAGGATTTCCTCCTGTAGAAAATCGTTATTTCTTCAAATGACTTTGAGGGAATGTTGAGTTTGACAGTGCCAAGTATGCTGCCTCTGTTGAAAAGCACCTTGAGAAAACAAATTGATCAACCAGAAACTAAAAAAGATTTGGGTTTGGATGTTTTTTATACTTCTTGTAAGCCTACCTTCATCTTCCTTTCTGCTGTGCGCTTGTTATTTGCTCATTTTAGAGTGGCTCTGGTTGTTTCCTGCACAATCTGAATAAAAAACTGTTGTTATTAGAAATAGTAAATGTACTACTTCTGTCTAGAGTGAGGACTGGAAAATTGTAATGCACAACATAAGCTATAAAATATTAATTCACAAGAAATAAGCAGTGTGTTCCCCTGTGAGATTGAGAGATTGCTGTCGGGCTGAAAATCTTGCAGGATAAGCAAGGCTTATTTGGGAACGAAAAGTAGTTAAAAGGACTTTCAGAATGTCCATTCTAGTTTCTGCCTCAACTCCTCACATGACAGATACTTGGAAACGCATTTAGTTTTATAGATGAAATTTATTGATTACTGAAGACTTACCACTAAGGCCAAGAGAAGACATCATTCAAAAATGATGCTACACGCTTTCTCCTTCAGTGTGTGGATTGGATAAGAAGCAAAGCATATAAAAATGTTATAAAAATTACAAATTATGGTAGTTGACACTAATGAGAAGCCTTTCTTAAGGAAACTCTGCGGGTAGAAATCAGTCATTAATGGCTATTATGTTTAGTAAGTAGCAAGATCATCTCTGGCCTGGCTCCTCATAATCCTGTTTTTCCTCTTGATATACAAAACTGGAGGAACAAGACACAGAGAATACTGGCTGTTGCTGCTTATCTGACATTGGATACTGATGAATATTTCTGAGAATCCTAAGCAGGTCTATAAAACACTGTTGATTTCTGAGGATTTTCTCTGAAATGTAGGACGGACTCAGCTGATTGATGTGTGTCTGTAAGTAGCCTACAAAATATGAGAAAGGTTAAGGTTGTTGAACAGGTAAATAAGTAATCACTTTTTCTGTTTTCTGGAAAGTTAAAATAATCTTGAAGTGTGTTTAAAGATGAATTTTGATTTTCAAATACTTTTTATTAGTTTTTTAAATACTTTTTATTAAGTTTTTTTAAAAACAATAGTGATATTTGATGTGAAAAGTTGATTTGCATAAGGACTAGCAACAAAGGTAATCGGAAAGATCAAAATGAAGTGTTTTGTGATTTTTTTAAAAGGCGTTATGTTCATCTTAAAGTGTAATCACTTAAAAATCTGAGGTGAACTTGTAAGTAGCTTAAAGTAACTTTGTTAATCAGTAAAAAATGAGCCTCCTTCTTTAGAGTATTAAGTGATTAGGGTTTGTCCATCTTTAAGTTGCACAAAATGAGACAACAAACAACTGAGGCAACATTGCAGGGTCTGAACTGGCCATGTAACCGATCGGGTCGATCATAGTTTATTCTTTTGCCCTCTGAAGGATTATTTACTGTTTCTTTGCTGGAAACAATAAAGTGGAGAATATTAGATTAAAATGAATCAGCTTAAAATGAACCCCAGCTCTGATGCAGTGTGATTGTGGTGGTGGTGAGTTCAGGCAGCAAAGATGTGTCCCAGTTACAGGGTTTGGCTTCAATTTGCAGGATAAGGTGGGTCTTCAGGTTACCCATTATATGGTATTTCTATAAGGAAAGTATTTCTGTTACAGTATTTCTGTAAGGAAGCAGAAGTGTGTAATAATGCTATTAATTGAAAAAGATAAACAGAAGTAAATGTAGGAATACATGTCCTCTCCTCCAAAACACATAATCAGACATTTATATCCACATTCAGCCTCAAAAAGTCTAACTTACAGGCAGTAAATCCAGTCCTGCTACAGTGAAGGTATTTTAGATGTTTTTTTTCTGAACAAAATTTATTTCCTCTGACTTTCCCCAAACATGTTATATTCTTTAATTATTATTTTTTTCTCTTATTTTAAGTAAGAAATTGTGTTGGATGTGATTCATTATAGCTTTAGCTTTACAGTGGTGAAATTCGCTTGAGTTCAGTGAAATTAGAAGGAAGTGAAACAAACGCTGCAGTAATATGCTGCTTTATGTTGATCAGGAATGATATGAGTCAGAGAAGCACAAGGATTTTGGAGAGTAATTATAAATATTACAAAGCAGAAGCCTGGCATGCTGAGATTTCACAGTGAACTTCAATACTAACCTCGTTCTTACTTTTGACATGTTTCATCTTTTTTGCTCAGCCTACTGCATCTGAATAATGAAACAGCGACTCTGACACCGAAGCGCTGATTTACTCTTCTCAACATTTCACACATTTTCCTCAATTTTGCATCTGTTTTCTTGCTGGCAGCAACCTCTTCCATCAAAACTGTCAGTGTTTTTTAGAGCTATGAATTTCAGAAAAAATAGGGGGAAAAAAATCTTCAAAACCTCTGAAGTGAATTTCTTCCCTTCAGAAGCACTTCATATGGTAGGTTTCTATCAAGAAGATATACAGCAGCGATAGTTGCAAAAGAAAAATGGCAATTTGGGAGATCAGTAGATAACAAGTCTTGCGGGCTGCTCTCAGCAAGGCACCGTGAGCTCCAAAGCTTCTGGGGAGGAGCCAGTATGTTGTTTATGTTACAGGGGGGGCAAAAAGTGAGGAAGGGTTAGGGGACTAAATTCCACTTCTAAGACACCTTTCAGCTGGTGCAGGCGCGAGAGTGTGAACTGATAATCATAGAATCATAGAACAACCAGGTTGGAAGAGAACCACTGGATCGAGTCCACCCATTCCTATCAAACACTAACCCATGTCCCTCAGCACCTCGTCCACTCGTGCCTTAAACACCTCCAGGGAAGGCGAATCAACCCCCTCCCTGGGCAGCCTGTTCCAATGCCCAATGACCCTTTCCATGAAAAACTTCCTCCTAATCTCTAGCCTAAATCTCCCCTGGTGGAGCTTGAGGCCATTCCCTCTTGTCCTGTCCCCTGTCACTTGGGAGAAGAGCCCAGCTCCCTCCTCTCTACAACCTCCTTTCAGGTAGCTATAGAGACCAATGACGTCTCCTTTAAAAGGTGAGCTTAGTGGTCTCTAGGAGAAAATAATATACTGTATGATGCTAAAAGGTTGTTCTTTTGGTTTTTGTAAAGAACATACTTAAGTAGGATGTTCTAAACAGAAACTGTAGCTGGACAGGGTGTTTCTTTCTGAGCTGCCTCACGAAGCACCACAGGAAAACACACTGGTTAACCAAGGAAAGCATCCCTGTTACTGGTGAACTGGGGAAAAACTCCTCAGTTTCCTTAACTCTTCCAACTTTTTGAAGATTCTCTTGAACTCTGAGAGTACACTAGATGGAAATAAGAAACAGGAAGGATATTTGGGATAGTCATAAAAACTGTGAAGATCAGACAGAATTTATGAAATATATATAATTTGAATTTTATAACCTATAAATCCTTAATGATAATATTGTTCTATGCTTCTCAATTTAATAATCTACTATAAATTTTACAGTTCATTACAATAGAAACTAATTATGCTGTTCCCACATTTGTCTTCAAGTAGGAGATGTGGGAAAATGAAATCAGGCAGACACTTTAGTGGCATAAATTTAGAATATTTAAGTTTTAACAAGAAACTTCCAGGGTGTTACAGTGGGTGGTCTTTTAAATTCAGTATGTTTCTTACTGTTCCTAAGTGATAATAATTTAAAAAAAGCATTAAATTGAACTTCAAAACCAATCTCAATTCAGGAAGTAATAATAGTAATAATTTTCTTGCTTGTGTGCTAATGATAGTAAATGGAGACATCAANCTGTAATGTCCAGTGTGAAATAGCAGGAGAGGTGAGGGGCATTTTTTGGAATGTCCATTTTCATTAGCAGCTATAAATTCGCTGTTACTGAAACTAGTCCTAATCATACTGTTTCCTAGTCACCATTTCAAAGTAAGGGAGAAAAGAGTCACAATTCACACATTTTTAAATGAGGTGATTATTTTCACAGTGTAAGGTGGGTCACCAAGTATACCTTGACTATATATTAATAAATTTGATACTGCTTCCTTTCCGTCTTCATAATCAAGAAATGTCCCCTTCCCTGACAAGCAAGATTTTAGTGATTGGCTAGGTTGTTGTATTCTTCCTAAAGCAACTGAAGACAACTGGAGATCTAAACATACTTTTCCAAATGCGAGACGTTGTAATTCTGATAAACTGCTGTTGAGATCCACATTAGAAAAGCAAAGAGGACTCATTAAAAAGAGCTTCCAATGTGATATTGAAATCTAAAATGTAAAAGATTTCTTGTGATCTGTGGACAGATAGAATCTCCTGCATTACTGTGTTTCAAGATGCAGAAAAAGGAGAAGAGTAAAGCAGGCAGAAGAGTATTTGTTAATTATTATTTATTGCTTCAGAGAGTAACAGTTTTCTGGAATAAAAAGGAAAGAGATTCTTAATCCTTTCAAATGTGAACTTCACTCAGCTCTTCCAGATTGGAGATAGCCGTGTTACCTCAAATCTCATTTTGTGTTTCTGTACATGAAGGCTATTCACATCCACTATTTTGCTGTTTCACTTCACCCTGGAACGGCCAGGAGAGATCAAAAAGGTTTGTAATGAGATTGTGTCCTGGGGCAACATCAGACACCGCATGGAATTTTTCATAGTAAACAACAATCATGTAAAACTGAACATTATTAATCTGTGCAACCTCACTTTCCTTGCAAAGGCTTTCTTTTAGATGAATTTTCCTCTGCGGGGTGTGGACCCCGCTTTGCTTTGAAACAAGCACCAAGCCATGGGGTCTCAGTAACCCATCCAGCTGAAATACATCACTCTGTATTTTATCCTCTCTTCACTGTATTACTGACCTGTCAAAGGATATTGGGTGACCACTGAGGTTATTTCTAGCATGTTGACAAATCCGTAGAAAGTGCAAGAACCTTGTATATTTTTGCTTTCTATATCACGTCTTGCAAAGAATCTCCAAATTCAGAGTTGAAAATGTGTCTGTTAAACTTTTAAGAAATGAACTCTTTTGGACTCTTTAGCCGTTATCATCTTTAGTGCCAGCAATTCTGTTCCCCTCGGTGATTTTATTATTCATAAAATTAACATTAATGACTCCATACCCAGTGAATTTCTATCACTGTTTAGATTCATTACATCTTCTATAACGTATTCAGCTCCTTAGTAATTTTCTCAATCTCATTGATATGGTGTAACATTTTTCCAGTAAATTGAATAGCTACCTAATCCCTCTTTGATCATTTTATAGTAAACTGTGAAGTTTATTTCCAGAAAGCAGATTGTTAACTGTGAAAATCTGTAAATTATTTATCTCCTAGAAACTATTTTAAAGCTGATTTAGTTGTCAAGTATATTTTTATATGATGGTTTTAATTAAGTTTTTCAAAAGATTCCCGAGCATATGCCCCTAATTTACACACACTGTGAACTAAAAATATGATTGTTAAGTTTGTTTCCTCGTATTTTTTTTTTCTGGAGATAAGAAATACTGTATGTATAGGAACAGTGATTCTTATTGACTTAGTCCATTTGCGGTTACAAGGTCTTCTTCCTCACTCAGTTATGTTTGACCCTGGCAAACAATGGTGAAGGTGGGAAGGAAAAGCAATCTGAGCCAAAGTGTACACAGTAGTTATTTCTTTGTGTGTGGGGTTGAGAAAAGATGAGTGTACTGCAATGAAAGGTCGATTAGAGGAATATGCTGCAGGGGGACTGCAGAATGTTAAAGTGTGATTCTTTTTGTAAAGAGACTCCTTGGCTCAGCAAGAGCGAGCTTTGTATTCTTAAAGCTTCTAGTCAGGAAATTCACACTCTGTTCTGGTGATGGAATATTTTTTTTCCCTTAAAAAGCAGAAAGTAATGGAGAATGGCATGCGACTGCATTTTATTAATAGTTTGAATTAACCATACCTGTCCATGCTGACCATTTCAGTGCATCCAAGCCTGGGTGCGTTTTTTCCAGCTCTCTTGTGTTGCAAAATATTGTTCCTCTCCGATAACCTCATGATTCCTTGTTCCATTAAATAGACTTTGCTGCGTCTTTGTACAACTGTATGGCAGCACTTCATACCGGGGCAACTGATGATCGATACGTGCTAACTTTGAATATACCATGTCCCACTCAGCCAGTCTGTGCATACTGTGCATGTGTAGCATTCCAAATGTTCGTTTACTATGATTGATTACCCTACTCTTGCTACCCAAATTTATAGACTGGTAGGCCGCAGCTGTATTAATAAATCAGAGGCATGGAACAGACTGTGTTCATACTATCAAGTTCACTGAACTTCCAAAGCAGATTCAAAAAAGTCAGAATATCCACGGGGAATAGTCCATGATATGAGCAAAAATCTGATATAGGATTTATTTATAACTCTATCAGAACTATTTTAGCAATTTCATAGTATAGGCAATTGAATTTCAGTGCCAGTAAGTGTTTATTCCTTTGTTCTGTTAAATTTAATACTATATGTGTAGCCATTGGGTCTATGTGTGTGGCACCTTTTCTGTGGCAGCCGTTCCCAGGAGCTTGGCGGTTTTATATGTGTGTCCAGCACTTGCACGGAGAGCAGATGGGATAAAAATGACTGAAAGACCAAATGAAGTTAAATAACTCTTACAAGTCTAGCAAATCTTTTTGTTGTGGTATTCCAAAGAAGTTTTAAGTACTTTTGTTAGTTATACAATGATAACTTAGTAGAATTGTGGACATTTTATAGAATTGTTGAGGAACTAGTGCATGTTCAGTCGCCACAAGCTTGTTTGCTGTGGTGAGAATCTCAGCTTTACCTATCGTAAACCCAAGTTCTTCTCTCAGAAAACTGTATCCTTTGTCTTACTTTAGAACCCCTTTTCTTAGTCTTCAATTCCTTTTCACAGCAGAATGCTTTGGGCAAGATGGTATGTAGAGAAATGAATTAAAAATGCTCAGTGACTGTTCCTCTTTGCCTTGGATGGTTCTTTACTCGTTGTGCCCTAATGCTTGGCTTTTGCATTTCCTTCTCTGCTGAATCTTCTTAGAGGTCGTCTAAACATCTGTTGAGATTAACAAACATTTTAAAAAGAGGCAATTTTACTGCCACAAGCACTGAAATAAATAGCCAGTGAGATCTGTCTGGTCGTCTTCTTTCAGCTAATCGGAAGATAAACTTGTGATTTTGCTACTACTGTTAATTCCTGAATAGTCAGGAAAAAGGGAGGATGTTTTGGATGAGGAATCTGCATTAATTAGGCTGGAGGATGTATCGCAGTGTATCGGTATCAGTAAGTCTTTGGATCAAGCGATTTCAAAGGCTGAGATGGTGTGTGAGAGCAGTAAGAGATATACGCAGGCCTATTTTGTAATACCTTGGTATTAAGATTTTAACTGTGCTTTTTATTTGTGATTATGCTGAGAAGAAGATTAATTGCTAGATTAAAAAGTATTATTTGATCTTGGAATATTTAATGCCTGCTGTCTGTGGAGGCTGATATTAAACCAGCTAACTTTGATAAAAGTTCACATAACATGAGTCTTGTCTTATCATCGCACAAGCTCTTTCGTTAGCTGGAGCAGAGAGAAATTTTACTGCTGTAATTCAGAGTCTGAAGACCCTCAGAGGTCATAACAAGTAGCAAAGCAGTATTGTGCTACAGAAGGGCTTCGGTTGTCTGCTCACCTCGCTTAACCAAACATAGGCAGAAAAATGGATTGTAAAAGATTAACACAGCAGAGATCTGTCCCTGTGCAGGGAAGAGTTGTAACGCACACCAGTTTAAGTTTAGGCAGCCAGACTGGGATTTTCAGCGAAATCTATCAAAATCACATTTGTGAGTTCTGGTTTTAATACAGTTAGCTCTCATGCAGGTAGAAAATCACTACCTGGGTACCTGTGTGTGACCGAACTTTGAATAGAAAAGGCTCTGCTGCTGTAAATCCAGCTGGGTTCAGTGATTTGACAGCGGAGCTACAGCAAATCTGGTTACACTAATGTGAATTGTCATGGGAAATGGGGGTCTGTGCTTCCTTCCTAGTTCATACAAGTTGACAGGGTAACTCTGTGGTGAAATACCAGATAGTGCTGAAAGAGAGAAGGTGATGTCGTGTGCTTCTCTTTCCGCTGCAGTGATGGTGACATCTGTCCAAGTGGTAATGAACAGCTGGAGGAAGCACAGCTTTACTCTGCCACAGCTGTTTGCTTAGTGAGTGTGAGCCTTCCATCTCCTACCATGCTATAACCTTGTGACTTCGCTAGGAGTAGACTTGAGATTCTTATTTGGCTTTTTTCTAGGCTCCCTGTTGCCAGCTGGAACTTAACTTCCCTTTATTATCAGAATGGTGTAATCGAGGTAATGGGTTTTGTACTCCTCAGCTAGATTCCTGAGATTTTATGTTAAATTTTACAGGGAGCACAGGGGAGGCGTATGTGAAGCTGTTAAAAAATGTGCTCTTTTCACACATAACTTACATAGCTCTGCAGATAAATCTTATTTGTATTTGGAACATCCGTATGTATTTGGAACAAAAATCAAATAAAGAAGTTTAAGGCTGGTGAAGTACTTTTCCAGATTAATAGCAAATTTAAACTTTAGTCCCTTCCTGTAGTGGCGAGGCATATTTGGCATTTGTGAGTTCATCTCCAGGCACATCGCTTGATCGCGCTTCTTCCACTGCAGAAGCTTCTGGCATATCTGGCAGCTCAGTCACTGACATTTTCGTGAGAACTGCACTGCTCCCTCTTAGAGCTCTTCATGGAGAGATCTGGCTGAGATGTGAGAGCTAATGACTGGTGATAGACAGGACACTAGATCAGATGAGATGATACTCTTTTCTGACCTTAAAATCTCGCAATAAAAATAACAACATTAAATCAAGATACCTATAAGTTTCAAGCCTGAATATCATAAAAGAATAAAATTTACTTTGCCTGACACTTGCTACACTGCTGTTAAGTTTTAAAAACTTACTTTGGTAGTTTATAACATGCAAAGTATTACAGTGCAATCTGATATATTATGAGGAAAACAAAACTTTTCCAAATCCTAGACTACAGCTACATGGCTCATACCCCATGAGTTTTGAAGTTCTGAGTACTATTATGATAACCTTCTCCTATAAATTTAAAAATAACTTTTACATAGAATACAAAATTAACTCCCATGGCTGAGTCTTTACGAACGCTGAAGTTGTATCTTTGCCATGGAAGTGATCAATGAGGTAGCTACTAATTAGCATATTATTTTTCTATCATAATGTTTAAATAAGGTGAGAATTATTAAATGAATTTTCAAATATTAAAGCTAATTTGTGAAATAAAAACATGCTTTTGATGCATTTACTTTACTCACGGCATAACTCCTTGTTTTTTTTCCTGAGCATAAGTTATAGGCTCTTCTGTTTGCTTTTAGTCTTGCTACTGATGATTTGTTCTTTATTTTTTCCTTCTCATTGCTTAACTTTTGTCTGTATTGCACATTCAGCAGAGATGGGCAGTTGAGGCTTCATGTTCAAACAGGCTTTGCAGAAAGTAGCCGTTATTTAGTTTTTCAACACAGCGCCTTCTTGTGATATTGATCCCTAGCTCACTGATTGACTGTAGCTAAGCTGTTGCTAGCATGCTTTGGGCATAATTGGTTGCTGTTCAGGCCAGCCCTTGTCAGGATAAGTAGGATGTGTTATAGCATCAAGAGTTGATGAATAAATTTTTTGCCCCACTGTAGTCAGTAGGAGTTTGGAAATTAACTTCATTGGAGTTGTGTGTCCATATAGGCTTTCCATTTTCAAAATACTTGGCATTCAGAATCTCCTCAACAATTGTTTGGGACTTGGTCATCTCCTGATTTAGAAGATGAGTTTGTGACGTCTTCCATGTAGGACTGGCCAGCAAAGTGTCAGAATACAGGGGTCTTCAGGAGGCCAAGACTTGGACTTCATCCTCAAGGAGCAGAAATGCAGGACAGATAACGATATTTCCAAACTAGTTTTTTTCATAACCTCCCAGGCATGCCAAAGATCTCGTTAGAAACATGTTAATAATCAATGTAAACTGACCAAAGCTGGGCTTCCTGGAACGAGCATTCCTTCCTAGCAGAAACATAAAGTCTCTGTATAGTATCAGTTTTACCTGTACTGACCAAAGACGCTATTTTGATTTTTAATAGGGTTTTCTGGGCTGATGACATCAATATCCATGTATTAAAACTGGGAATAAGACCTGGAAGAAGGCAAAATACCAACTGTGTATTTCTAGTAGTTCTTTACTGTATGTGGAAAGGTGCGTAAATACATCTGTGTGCCCCCATGTATGTACAGTGTACGTCCCTGATCTCTGTATTTGGCTTTGGAAAATGCAGAAGCACCATCTCCTTCATGCACCTTAACGTGATAGGCATTATTTGAGTCGTTGGTAACAATATCATACTATTAACAATGTAGTATTTGAAGAAAATGTATTAACTTGGTTTTCATGCAGTCCCAAGGTGCATGCACAAAGGCTGCATATCCTGGTATTCATATTTCACACACTGGCACCTTTTACCAGAGCCCTGATTGCTGGGATATTACACCTACACAAGAAAAGCCTCTGAGCAACATGAAGCAACATATTCCAGGACATGTGTGTCCTCTGTATGGCTTTATCATGATTCCTCTCAAATATTACATTTTATGCTGCTATTTGCTATGTTATCTGGGTAAAATCAGCCCATGTCCCCTTAAGGAGGTTGCAAGCGTGTTAGCTTAGTAGATATGCAATGTTCATGCAAGCATGGGAAACAAAGTCAGTAGCTGCAAGTCAGCTCTAAAGTACAAAGCTCAATGCATGAGAATAGTAATGAAGTATTATTTACAAATGTATTAGAGATACGGATTGATTCTTTCTGTCACCTTGCTTTAAAACCGAGTGACTGTATGCCAACACAAAATGGCAGTTCTCCAGAAACATTTACCCTGTGGTGTCTTCACCCTTAAGTCTTTCATATTTATTATCTCCAAGGTCCAGGCTGGTGTCTACATCAGGCAGAGCCCAGCAAAGTTACAGAGACTTTCCTCTCTTGTTTTCTGAAAATTGCTGTGGCCCCTGCAGTGTGTTCCTTGCTCTTTCCCTTCCACTCGCAGTCTCAGTTCCTTCGGCAGCGCTCTGTAGCCACATCCCATCTTCTCTAACAGGGAAATATGATAATGAGGAGACAGATGGGATCCTCTTCGTGATCTCTGATCTCTTTTACTTTCAGTGGTGACAGGTGCTAGAATGAATTCTGTGCTAATGGGAACTCCTGAACTACTGGGGTAAAATTTAAATACCTGGCAGAGGGAAATTATCATATGGTTAAAGTACCAGACTTTGGTTTGGGAGCTCTTCTGAAGACTTTTGTTTGATTTGTGGCACGACACTTAATCTTCTGTACTTCATCCATAAAGCATGGATAATATTGCCTTCTTTTCTTAGTCCAAGAGAGAGTGATGATTCACACAGGCTAGAAAGGAAAAGACACACAAAATTATTGCTTGAATTTTAAAAGGCTTGTATTAATGCACTGTGCAGAGGATCTGGAGCACATATTAAATGAATTATTATTGTTTTCTCTTCCTGTGAGCCATCATTTCTTTTCATCCCTTTAACAGTCCAAGTTTGTGAAACAAGGTTTACTCTGAGCAAACTCTTTTCCTCTTGGAATTGCTTTTATTTCAGATTGAAAGAGAGAAAGAGGAATAAATGAATAAGATACTGATACAAGATGAAGATGAGAGAGAAGACAGAAACCATTCTCTTTATTCCAGCCACCTTGAGTGGATTTTCAATCCTGTGTTGAAGCAGAGAGCATGGGACAGCATTATTTAAAGGGATACATATGAAACAGAGAATCATGTAGCCCACTTAACACCTCCATAACCCAGGAAACCAGGTATTCGAGCACAAATCTCCATCTCTCTCCACAGCAGCACAACATCACTCTCTAAACCAAGAATTGTCCACTGTTTGTGTATGAACTTGTGTCTTTTTTCCTTATCAGCCAGGTGAGTTGGAGGTCTGGAAAAAGAGGAGGTGGCATTAGGGCTGCTGGGGGTGTCAGCACAGGCCAGAGACCCAGACCTACTTGTCTCGGCGGGAAGTGAGTGCAAGAGAAGCAGGTTTTGCAGATGGCTGCTTTCCTCCTTTTTGCAGCTTTACAAACTCAGCTGGGAAGGTCACTTAGAAAAAGTGGCTTATATCCTAGCACAAACAGTATACTTTCTTCCTCATTCTACTCCCAATTTCCCCAGAATTTCTTCATCCATTTCATCCAAATATTTTTGTCCAATTCCTTTTAGTATGAAACCTTCCCTGAAGGTCTTTAAAACATGGGTGGATGAGCTGCTGAGGGACATGGTTTAGTGGTTGATGGGAACGGTTGGACGCGATGATCCAGTGGGTCCTTTCCAACATAGTGATTCTATGATTTCTAAACCTGATATCTTTCGGCTCAATGTTTTAGGTTTTTGGGACTGAATTTTTTGTATGCTCTTGGATGTTGAAATAATTTTTCTTTCTTTTATGATAACCTTTCCCTTATTATTTTCTTTCAGCTCTTTATTTAGGAAAAAAAAGTGCACTTCAGTGCTAAGATGACTTGCTAAATGTCATAAAATTATTTGTGGATTTCTAGTGAATGTTCTTGAGACTGAAAGAGCAATAACGGTCAGAAGAATGCTGATCATACATGACTTGGCTATGTCAGGCTCTTATACAGAAAACTTGGAATACAGTCAAAAGTAGATTGCAGATAATACTGTTATTACTTGAAGTACAGAGTTTAAAAGGGGTTACTGCTCTTGTAATCCAGCTTACTCACGAAATTTTGGTGTATTATAAACGCGGAACAGTTTGTGACAGGTGTGACATTTAGGTGGCCTTGGCACATTTAAAATAAACTTTTGTAAAAACTAATAGAAATTTTTATTTTGTAACTTTTTTTTCTGGTACTGGATGGGAGTATGCGAATGTTCCATCTCCTTAAAAATTTTGTTTCTGATTATCATTCAAGAAGCTTTGAAGCCTTATATGTAACAGGAAGACAAGATTAACTGAGATTTAAATTAGAAAATTCAGACCTTACTTATTATAAAAATGAGTCTTCTTGCAGTTTTGCAATTTATTTTCTTAGCATACGCTTACATGCAATTTTAAATTGTAACTGGTTGAGGTCACCACGAGGTGCACAAGCAGCAAGCACTGTTTCTTGTTCTGTTATATCCTTCCTGTACGTGAATTAAGGATGAAATGTCATTTTGATATAGTATATTAATGAAAGGAGGTGATCTGCTGCTACGAGATCACAGGCTTTAGTCAAAGACTGTGCAGTTCAAGAGTGAGGATAGCTCTGTAGCATCACAGATGGATAAAGAAGGATGCAAAATGCAGGATTATATGGATAGGAGAGAGCAGATGACTCTTTTCTCATATTAAACACTTGTTTAGCTAAGGACCATGCATGGCAGCTGTTCTCACCTTAGCTTCTTAGCGGAGTCCCTGTTTCCTCTATATTGCTATATTTCTGATAGCACAAGGAATTCTGTAATCTGTGCAGAGTTTAGCTGCGACATAAGCTTATTGAAGCCAGAAAAAAACGGGAGGGCTTTTCTCCTTTTTAAAAACTTTTGCAGTGTGGCTCTTGTCCTTGCTACTCTAAGTGTGTGCAGTGGCACATAACACTTTATCTAATAACTCTTCATCAACCTTGTACACAACAATTCATTTTCAGCTGCAAGCAAACCTCGTATCAGCAATGAAGAGGATCACTTCTGCACATCCTTTTGCTCCACAGAGAGTGTACAAGAGAATAAATACATCTTAGGTATATAAATATTTTCCTTCTTTTGTCAATAGGTTTGCTAGGAGATTGCAGCATTCTGAAATTGTTGAGAAATTTGTCCTCGGGTGCATATTTTGCACGTTTATGAAGGAGGGGGCTTTTTCCTTGAGCACAGGCTTTCCATTTTTTTTCAGCATCTGTGTTATTCAGTGCTGAGTACATCACTTCTTGTTGTGATCCAAACAGATAACACTGCTAGGAAGCTTTTATGTTACAATGTTTAAAGAAAAGGTCGCTTTGCATTGAAAGTTTCTTGCCTTAATTTTAATCAAAAATTCACACAAGATTTTCTTTTCTCTTATTTGTTTAGCTTTAGGCATTGGTTTGTTGTAAGGAACGGAGAACATGAAGGATTTCAGGTATCCTCTCTTCTCAGAACAGCTTGTAAATCACCCCATAAACTTATTGATGTTTAATGCTTTCTTATGGGAGTAGCTTCAGCTTTGTAGATAGATTCTTCTTTTTTCCCCCCACAGTTTTCTTCCTGTTGATGTTGGCACTTTGCCACTTGCTTAAGAATACTTAGCAAGCTTCATAATGAGCAGACGTAATGTTCAGGAAAGCCAGTTTTGTTATCAACTGGAGTGGACCGAGTGCTCTGGTCACTCATCCTTGTCCCCAGCTTCCTGACTCAGCCCATGTTGCGTGTGTGAGGTGGAGCGATGTAGCCTGACCTCAGCTCACCTTCCAACATTGTTCTGAAGGTGTAGTGCCCACCTTCAGCAGCTGTTGGGGTTTAGCTTTGTAGACTGGACTAGGGAAGCTGTAGGGCAGACTCACATCCTACCAGCCTTGTCAAGGAGGTGGTGGACGGTTGGAGCCATCATAAAATGTTGCTGATAAATCTGCCAGTGTTCTTCTGGCAGACCTGAGTGCCACCTGTGAAACAGCATCTTTGAATAGCCTGAGAAACTCGTCTGTTCTAAGTCTGATCTGTGAATGCATGCTCATCACACTTGAGTGCTGGCACATGCTGCAAGGTCTGCTTCTTGATGTACCTGTTGTGAAAAGTCTATCTGGCACGTCAGGAAAAGAAAGGAAATTGTTATTCTTCATTAATGTATCCTTTGCTTCTTGAATGGTTGTACTTGATGAGCCGGTGGGTCTCCTCCAACCTGGTGATTCTATGATTCTGTGATTCTATNGTCTCTGAATAGCCTGAGAAACTGCTCTGTTCTAAGTCTGCTCTGTGAATGCATGCTCGTCACACTTGAGTGCTGGCACACACTGCAAGGTCTGTTTCTTAATGTACCTGTGGTGAAAAGTCTATCTGGTGCGTCAGAAAAAAATGGAAATTGTTATTCTTCATGAAGATATCCTTTGCTTCTCGAATGGTTGGACTTGATGATCTGGTGGGTCTCTTCCAACCTGGTGATTCTATGATTCTGTGATTCTATGAATAACTTAAAAGGTGGTCACAGTTGATCTAGCATCCAAAATGACAATTTTAATTCAATCTAATGACTAATATGTATGGAGATTTTTAATGTAAAGACAGAATTGGAAGCATTTTATGACCTTACAAATTTAAGCATTACATTTGTTCTTAAAACTTGGAAAACTTCTTTCTTTAATAAGGCATTGCTACTTCTAAGGAAAACCCAAGCTGGTAATTAATAATAGCTTTTAATAATGTCAAACATCTCAGGTTTCAGTCTAATGATAATGGGGAACAGATAAAAGAGTACAAATAAGTGATTTAATTTATTAAATTAATTTAAATTGTTGGTTTAATAAATAAGAAGCTGTTGGTACATCAGTCAAGTCCCTCTTCCTATTCATTTACATTTGGTGTTGCAGTATTTTAGCGTTCACATGTTTCACTGACCACGTTAATGAATTACACAGGGTTCCAAACCTATAGCCCTGGGTCAATGTAATCTACCCAGTGTCTCAAGATTTCTTTGTAGCAGGTACTGTGCTTTACTGGGACTTTCTTTAGGGCAAAACCATATCTCGAAGAAAGGGATCATCTAGGAAAGATTAGCAAGGTTGTCATTCAAGAAGCATAAACCTTCTCCCCAGTGCAATTAGGGAACAAGCTCACTACTGACCGACTAACCCTGCCAGTTATGCTCCACTGAGGAATAACCTGTCAAATGTCACTTTTTAGCCTGAAAGCTAGAATTCCTGAGTGCTCTTTAAGATGAGTAGCTACCGCAAGGAGGTTTGTTTCCTGCAATAAAGAACCTGCTGAAAGTCACAGCCACAAGGTTACTGGGTCTAAGAAGGATCTTAGGGCTCAAATTATTTTCAGACAGAGATATTCCTGTCTGTGTGATCCGACAGCCGCTGAACTCAAGTTAAGGTGGTGGGGTTTTGGCTGAGGAATAATGACAGCAAGTAGGGGGATTTTCTTACTGTGATTCATTTATTTGTGGAAAAAAAATAATGTTTTGACTTTCCTTGAAGAAGCGCAGCTATGAAATAAGCAAAGACTTTTCTTCCTCAGTGCTGTTGTGGAAGGACTTTGCTGGACTTGGGGTCTGTGCTGCTTGAAGAGGTGCAGAGCTCTTGTGGTAGTTTTGTCTCTGCTCTGCACCTTAGAAATAATGTTGGAATTACACCTGTTAGCTCTGCGATTCTCTCTGACCACTTTGTCCCAGATGGTAGCACCAGGCATCCTCTTTTGTGATTTTACTATACAGATGAGTTTAATCTAAGTGCTTAGTATTCATTTATTTAAATGAGATCAGTTAACATATTTGCTTCCAACTCCCATAGAGGAGGACCATTAACACCTCATTCCTAACAATGTATCTACAAAACTCTCTGCATATCAAGTAGGAGGTGGAATTTGCTTCTGGTTGCAGGCTGGCTGGGCTGTTATTGCTGGTCCCAAATTCTAGCAGCCTAACAGAAATGTGCGTATTTTCATATGTGACCAAAGCAGGTAGCGCACCTGACTGGAACAGCTGTATTTTGTTCCTTAAAGCAAGGGCAACTCTGCAGATGTGGCTGAAATAGACTTTGATTCTGTTTTTTTTGAAAGGGTTAATGCCTTTAGTGAATTGTTTGAAAGGGAGGATTGACTGTAGCCTGCTAAGGATGAGCTTGACATTTAAGGAAACCAGAAATACAAGCAGGTGAAGCTGTAACAAGCAATAATTGCAGGCCAATTACTTTTTTTTATCAATTCACCACCAATTAATGTGAAGTAAAAGAAAATAAGAAGTATTTCAAGGCAGAAAGTTTGTAGAACAAGTTCTTGAAGTAGTGTGTCTAATGTTTATTGCATTTGGTGGTAAGATTGGAAGTTTTCTTAATAGGATAGTCAGGAATCAGTCAAACAGAGAAACTATAGTCTGGGAAAGAAAGTACCCTTTTGTTCTCTTTTATTGGTTTGAATTTTCTCCAAGCGAGTAAGTCAAGCAGAACAGGAAGTCTTGAAAGCATTTGTTCTCTTGCTGGTCCAAACTTGGCTACTCTGCAGTGCTAAAATCCCAAATCAGTAGCTGAAGAGGTGAGATTCAAGAACTGTGGATACTATTTGAATTAAATCAGCATTTAAAAGCCTGAATTTAAGTGTTTCTGTGTTAGAAATGAAGCAAATTAGAAGCTTGTACCTATGTTAAAATAAACAATCTCATCTTGATGGTGTCCCCTTCTTCCTAAGCTTTTAATTGATATTATATTTTTATTCTTCAAGGATATGGTGCTTTTCAGTTCCCCAGTGATCCCTAGGACACTTACAGGTTTTAAAAGTTGCCGTTTGATTTTTAACAATTGCCTGGAAGAAAAGTAATTTGTTTGGATCCTTTTGAGGAGAGAAAGAGAGAGGCAAATGTTTGTTTCTTTGTGTTTGTTGGTGTGCTGCCTGTGTAAACCACTAGATGAGTGTTGCTGTTTCTCCTTTAGCTCTCATGAGGAGGTGGAGACGTGCTGGGGAGCGTGGCTTCTTCAGGGTGCCAGTGCAGGTCTCTCGTTGTGTGCCATGTAGAAAAGGGAAAGAGATGAAACTCTGAACACATCCTTTAACTAAGTTGAGCTGAGGAAGAGATGCATATGACTTTTCTCTGTACCATATTAGATGTGGTCGTATTGCGTATTGACCTCAGTTACGCAGTGAGGATTGATGCATTCGCTTTCCATCACTTTGCAGTCTGGAGCGTACTGTCTCCAGTAACATGCAGTTCAAAGTTAAAATTGCCCTGCTGCTTTAAGTAGCTTTGTTTTACAGAATATGCTACTACTGCACTAAAGAATGTTGTTGTTCTCATCAAAGTTACATAGATTTACCCAGCTTCTGTGAGGAAACATAGTGAGGCTGACAGCTTATTTGCTAATCATGAAATAGAATATTGATAAAAACGTAGAATGGATTGGCTTTGATTAGCTGGCTTAAATGTGCGCTAGGAACAACATTTAATGCAACGATCAGTCATTTTGTGCTCAACTGAGTTATTTTAGAAGTGAAATAAAACTGACTTTTATGAGAAACAGTCATACAGGAGATAACTCAATATGTGTGTTTTAATTGTTGCTTCTTTTCTCTCTTTTTATGACGTTTCAGAATACTTTGTGTTTTTTACAATTCACTGGTGTGCTGGGAACCAAGACTTTATGTACAAAGAAGAGTAACTGGATTAGAGACGAAAAGAAAAACAAATTCACATTGTTAAATTTATCACCAACGTGAAGTACGTAATTCTCTATTCTGCTTATTAACCGCTTTTGCAGTCTAGTTTGCATTCAGGAGATGAAATCCCCAGCTAGTTAAAGGGCATTGTGTTATGTTGTGTAGTAATATTAAAATACAAGATATGTAGCATAGTGGCACTGAAAAAAAATGAAAATCCTTCTAACTCAAAGGAATAACTGACTTATTGTAATAAACATAACAAATGCGTGACTTGGTTTGAAGTTATTTTCTGGCAACTGACAGGTCATTTCATCCTGTCATCCTTGATGTTTACTTGCATCCTTACTTGAAAAACGTACGATCCGAAAATACACCTCGGTGCACAAATGCAATGGTGTTAGGAACCAGCAGTAGTCCAGCTGAGTTTAGTACGTGGTGGTGTTTGGGATGTTTTAATCATAGAATCATAGAATCACCAGGTTGGAAGAGACCCACTGGATCATCGAGTCCAACCATTCCTATCAAACACTAAACCATGTCCCTCAGGACCTCGTCTACCTGTGCCTTAAACACCTCCAGGGAAGGTGAATCAACCACCTCCCTGGGCAGCCTCTGCCAGGGACCAATGACCCTTTCTGTGAAAAATTTCCTTCTGATGTCCAACCTAAATCTCCCCTGGTNTATTTTTTTGTTTAAGAGTAAGAATTTTATTTTCATTTTGTAACTAAATATTCTTGACTATATGCATTGTGAGTGACATTGCCTACACATTTCACTTTCCATGAACCCTCTTTGGAATAATGTGCATTTTGAAACATGATTTACGTCAACCTCATATGGTTATTGTCAAGGTGATTCTGAAAATACAAAACCTGTTTAAATTAAGAAAAAGTAATAAAACCTGTTCTACATCATAACTAAAACTGTTCACACTTCATGTGCAAATAACATCTTGCAGGTGAATAAGAAAATTGATAGAGGCTCGCCAAACCTAAAAATAATGGTTGATCACCTCATTCTGGGAATGTGACTGTTGCTCAGGGGCCTTGCACTATTCTTTCTAGAAACAGGCAGAATTGTGGAAGACACATTTCCAGGCAGAAAGTGAAGTAGTAATTTATACCCCAAGGAAAAATATAGGGAAATGCACAATCAAGTATTTCATAGCTTCTTGAAGAGGAAGAATTTGTTATGGTTTCCTCAATGCTGATTCAGATTATTCCCTTCACATATTTATTTGCTCAGAGATGCTTTTGCTTCTTCAAGGGAGCATAAGAAATATCTCCCTGGTTGATTGTATTAGTGTTTATTTAAGGTAGAGTCCTATTTGTCTTTTAAGTGTCTTCATCTTTACAGTTCAAGAAGAAATACAGAGTTTACTCACAAACTTTACTTTTGTCACATCAGAACATGCGGATTTTCTTTTATAAGGTTCAGATGGTAACATAACAATTATATATTCACATTTATGGAATGTAAACATGACTTTGATGTGTGTCTGAGAAAGAAGAGGGAGCACTTGCAATGTTAACAGAGTGATGTCAAGTATTTATGTTTCTCTCTGAACACGTTTTAATTTTCGAGGGCCTGTTGTAGGAATGTAACATCAAAACAGAATGTTCAGGGCACCAGATGTCCTGTATCCACCTTCTCCAAGAATGGTGACACGAAGATGTATTCTCATTCCCCTTTGTCCCTGTCTCCAGAATGGATGTGTCAGGAAGGTGGGAACAACCACCGCTGAAACAAAATGCTGTGGTGAGGAATGAGCTGTCTGAATGAATTCTGTTTATTTTTTCTTCTGTTGTGGCTCATAAATGGAAAGGGGTTGGCAACACTTATCACAGTAGAAAGAGCAATACTGTAAAAATTACAAAAGAGAGCTTGACAAACATGTAAAGTGGTTTTTAATTTCAGACACCCTGGAGCATGATGCATTTGAAAAATTTTAATTGGGAGCTTGAAGTTTGATAGATTTAATTGCAAAAGATAGTTGAAGTCCTGAGTCGAATGAGTACAAACAAGAATGTACGTAGTTTTGAGCCTTTCTTTTAATGTTAGAGAGCCACCATGTGCATAATACATGCCTTGTTTATATCATCCATGCTGTGATCCCTCCTTTCACAAGTGACCGAGTTAAACTCTCCTTTTCAAAGTCTGGTTTTCTGTATTGTGGAAGCTGTAAAATGCACATATTAAAGGAATATGAAGGAGTTTAATTCATAAATCTCAGGCGGGCCACGTAACCACAGGAACCTCACAGGGTTTTTTATTTTTTTGTCTGCCAGTATGAAGGCTGCTAGCACTCTGTAAGTTCTGCTGTGAAGTTGCAGTCACTCTGCTATGTCCCGAACAAGGTTATAACACATTCCTTGAGAGAAAAAGAAATCTAAGTTAATATAAGCTGTGGGTTGAGGGTTTTTTGTCCTTTGTCCTAACAAATTTATTCTTCGTACATACATTTCTTTCAGTGATTCAGCTTTACTCAAATTTTCCAGCAGACAAATTGCATATATAATTTAATCATCTTAAGTTCAGGGTTTGGGTAGTTTTCTTTGTTTGTTTGTTTTAATCATGCTGGTTGTGTATGTTCAAACACCATTCAGCTACACCCCTGTTTAATCACTCAAATATATAGGTCTACAGAGGTAATCAGGTTGGCACACTTCTGTATTCCACTGGAAATGGTGTATGCTTTTTTAAGAAAGGTTTTTAAAATTATTGATCGGTGCTGATAATACCTGTACTGGTTAAAGCTTGGAGAGCATAGTGCTGGTGATGATTCTGCCTATAAGTATGTCATATAGGAAACTTTCTCCTTCATCCTGGTCCCTGAAGGTGTCTCTGTTTAGAGGAACGTTTTTAATTACTCTTTATAATGTTGCAAAACTTCCTTTGGGCTTTGTAGAGACAGTAACAGATAGAAAGGAAATCCTGTCTTGAAGCCAGGAAAAATGACTAACTCAGGAGCTGAGATGAGAGCTAGAGATGCTGATGTTGTAAACAGACTGCCAGACAGATGGGTTTCTTCCAGTGTCAGGGTGCTGGGCACTTGCTGTCTGTGCTGTCCTGCTGTCTGAAGTTTCCAGATGGTCTCCAGGTGTTGACCCAAGGAAAGAGCTGCGAAATTAAAAATAAGGAACTGTTAGAGTAGATTGTTTGTTTGTTTGTTTGTTTGTTTTACGGGCTCTCCAATTTGCATTTTTTGCATACCTGTTTAATTTAGAGCTTAGAGGTTGCTTTGGGTTTTGTTCTTCTAAGTTTTAACAAATGTCTCTTCTGTTAAAAATGCTGGAGTCGGGGAGATAGCTGGAATGATAATTACACTTATATAACAGTGATAGTTGATAATAAATCATACTAAGTACAAACCTTCCTTCTATTTTCCCAGATAAATGCAGCTTTTACAGCAAAACTTTAGCGTACTACTTAACCTGACTTTTGAGTAATCTCAGAGTGAAACCTTTGCCCTAAAACTCCTGCCATTTCTCAATCACTAGAGGATGCTGCACTATATAATTTTATAGATGCATGATTTTTTCTAATATTCTAATTTTCTGGGTAAAATTTTTCTCAACTAGTTTGAAAATAACAATCATACAATATTAGTATCTAATTCATTTATCTGTTGTGCTTTTCAGAAGATCAAAGCTTTATGATTTGTTGGAAATATCTAAGAATCACACGGTTAACTTAATGAAGGGTTTTGCTCCGCCATTGAGTAAAAACATCATTAGTATCGAAAGATTATTACTGAAATGCAGGCTTCACTGAGTAATGAGACTTGGTAGAGCTATTTTGTGCAATATTCCTTTCAAAATACAATTAGTGAAAGTACTTTTCTCATGAATAGCTGGTCAAAATAACAAACTATCTTTTCAAAGAAATGGAAATTTTTCAGTCTACACATCGACTTATGGAGGGTGGGATGCGGGTTTTTTTGGCTTTGTATTTCTGTTCACAATTCCAGACGTTTGTCGGGGGGGGGGGGATAATACATAAAAAGAAAGAAGTGAAAAGAGGGGAAACTACAGTGACTAATGAACTGCTTTGTGTTCGTGTGTTTTGCTGTGGAAGGACTAGGCTGATTTTGAAAACACTGTTCACCATCAGGTTTTACCCTCTTGCTTCCGTAACTGCCATTTTTATTGAACAAAGGATGCTCATGTTTCACTGATCACTTAATTATTCTCTTTTGCCATTCTGCCTTTCTTATTCTGTAATTTATCTTTCTTTCAGCTGAAAAGCCAACGAATGTGAAGTATCTGTGAAAAAAGAATTTGGTGGCTGGTAAGGGAGGGAAGGAGAGTTTGTCTTCCAGTCAGCCGAATACTGGAAAATGCCGCAGAAATCTGAAAAATTTTACTTTTTTTTTTTTTGGAGCAATTGAACTTTTCATTCTGATATTCTATTTAATTTTCTGTAGTTTCACTTGAAGTCATCAACTGCATACAATAAAGCTGAAAAGAAGTAGGTTAAGGATTTAGGTCAGATTACGTGTGTCTACTGATATGATACATTCTATGCCCCTGAGGAGATGAAAGCTCAGGTTTCAGCAATGTTGTCCTAAGACACTAAGGACCTTGAAGTTACTGTTAGGTTTCACAGGTATCTTCTGGAATTGCCAAGTTCTCATGCTCTCATCTCTCTTTACCGCCCTCTTCACACAGATACAGAAAATTACATCATCTTAATGATGATTTAGGGCTACTTTTTTAAGGTGTCTAGGTAAAAATTCCCCTAAGAGAGAGTTCTATTGTCACACTTTACCAATCAGATCTTACCAACTGGTGACAGTTTCTTAGAACAGTTGATTATTTTCGGTATCGTACTTGGTCATCACATAATATTTCATTGTTTTGAAAGTTTTCTCGCCATTCCATCTCAAAGGAGAGGGGCAGCCACTCAATCAGAGAGCTGATGTTTCTAGATTTCCTTGATTCTTATCTTTGATAAGCTGATAGCGGTATTTGGGGACCTTGAACACTGGCACATTTCTGATTTTGCCTGTAGATCGTTCTCGTATGATTGACATGAGCTAAAGACTGAACTTCCTAAGGTATGTTTGAAGAATTCAGAAAAGCTTGTCTTGGGTTTTTGTTACATTTGTCATTACCAGGATTAAACATACCCACTCACATTATTTATATCTTTATGTTCCTTCAAGTAGTCAGGATCAAAGCTATTTCTAATCATTAAAGAGGTAACATACATATATCTCAAATGCATGCAGAAAGGAATGCAGATTTTAAAGAAAACAAATTCTAAGAGAGAGTACGGCAAAACTGTGCTTCCCACACATTCCTGTTTGATTGATTGTCACTTAATATCTTATTAAGTAGCAAAGTCGAATCCCACCTGTGAGACCTCCTAGTCCCCTCTTCCCCTGCTGTTCCTTCAGAATATATAACGTTTAAATCCATCTCTCTCTCTGGTGAATAAATCTATTTTTAACCTGTTTTCAGTACTGATCTCACTTAACCTGGTTTTAGTATGCATTGGGCAGAAACAATGTAATTTAAGAATTATGAGATTTTGCAGTGGGAATGGGAAGGCAGTAATTGATTCCTGTACTTCAGTAAACGGCTAGTGGTAAAAATATACATCACATCAAAGTGAAATACAGAGTTTGCTTTTCAAACAAACGTAGCACAAAACACAAAGTGCAAAGATCGGAGCAGTTCACCAGGATTTATGTTAACTGGCTGCTTCACCTGTGGGCAAAGGTTATTAGGGTATTATTATTACCATGGGGACCGTGGATATTCTGTTATAAATGGGTTTTCTTGATACCATTGCCTGAATGGCAGGAAGGGACCAAAAATCTGCATCTATAATCAATTTGCTGTTTGCTAGATTTGCTCTATGTAACTCTTAAATTCCTGGTCGCTGTTGTACATTGCAGTAAAGATTTTAAAATTAAAATAGTTTTAGGAGAAAGGTATCAAATGTACCTTCATTTTAAAAGAGAATCAGGTTTATAGCTGAAGAGCTGTATTCAGTGTAAGAGAATCAGCCCTCACCTTTGAAGATAAAAGCTAAAAGGTGAGTTACAATGTGCAGTGCCTGTGCTGATGCGGTTCTTTGTGAACATCCTCCTGTTGGTACAAACACAAGCCAAAAGAAGAGCCAAAGGTTACAAAAAACTTAAATTTTGTCACTCAAGGAAAATGCAGCAGGTGACAGAATCTTACACATACCTGCTAATTTGCATCCCAGGAAAGGTGTTGATGATGGCGTACGGTTTCTGCTGTTATTTAAGTACAACAAAGGAAACTGCAAAGTTTAAGTGTGGCTAGCTTTGAATGCTTTGAAGTATTTAATATATTTTAATTAAAAATGTAATGAAAGTAGCTGTCAAGGTGTGAAGTAGTTAAACAAAAACACTGCAATACATAATAGTGAAGCGAGGTAAAAGGAGGTGTTATTTCATAGTTCCACTTTTTATCTGTGTGTTTTCTCTACAAATATGCATTCGAACCTGTATTTTCACCTGGCTTTCTTTATGATTCTGTTTATTCTGACTTACGTTACTTAATCCTGGGTTCAGTTTTACAAGGATGAAAATCTTTAAATCAATATTGAATTTCAAATCATGAGAGAAAAGGGAATATGACCCTTTACTGTCTGGTTTCTTGGCTTTGTCTGATAGTCCAGGGCTGTAGAGAAGAACTGTACTTGGCATTTAACTATTTTTCAGCTGTGCACTCAGTTGCAGATAGCTGGTATTGTTCAGATTGTGAACTTCTCTGAGTTTTGTTAAATGGGAGTTGTTTCCATTTTAAATCTTGCCAGAAAGCATTGTGCAAATGAACTGCAGTCAACTGCATCTGAGTCTAACTGATCTCAGTTTTCTGTAGTAAAAGATTGAGATGGTTGGGATTGCATCAAAACGGAAGATTTTCATTTTGTTTGTTAAGTTTTCAAAGGAACATTTTCTGTCAGGCAACAAACATTGTTTGCATTGTTGACCCTATTTCCACTCACTGCAATATTTTCACTTCCTGTTATTTTATTTCTTTTGAGGAAAGTCAACTCAATCAAAATCCAAGCCTCTCTTCAGTTTCAGTTCCATTTGCTCTTTACAAATCAACAATGAATCTGAAGATTTCTTTTCTTCTAAATCTTTGAACTACGAGGCGCTTAAATTTTCCATGGTAGAAGCAGGTAGCAAATTGCATGTCTAATAGTGTTCTGTTTCCTCGAGAGTTTATTGTGACAGAGGCACTTTGGACACACTGAAAGTGAGAGATTTAAGAAGAAACTGCTACATCAAAAAATATGTTATTTTGGCTTTAATAACATTCACATTCAGTGGAATCAAGATAGCATAAAATGATCAGCACTACCCTAATTCATAGAGGGAAATGTATATATTGACTGAGTAGCAGAAGAGTTACACACAGATCCTTTGTAATTAAGATCTATTTGTTCATCTCTGAATGAATGTAGCTGTAGAGGTTTAGCTTCCTAATAGTTTTTTTTTACTCCTGTGAGCAGATGCAGTTTTACAACAGTGTATTTTGGTGGTTCTTCTCTATTAATGCAGGATAGTGAAGTGACACGTGAATCCTCCACCAGCACTCAAGGATGAACTTGGAATTCTGTGAGGCAGAGTACATTCTAGTATTCATTTATCAATACAAACAAAGCAATTTGATCACAAAGCCTCATTTTTTTTCATCAGAACGCGTTAGCATGAGGGTCACAAAGTTTAACAAGTCCTTGTAGTTGTTGACAAGGCAACTTCTCTAAGTGTCAGACCAGATTTAGACTAGGTTCTTTTATTCCAAGACGTTCCTCCCTTCAAAATGTTCAGGCTTCCCTTGTATTTCTTAAACCGACTCTTCCTTTTTCTGAGGAGTCTTTGTAATTCACCGATTACTCTGCAGTCTAAGTTATTGTAAGAGTAAACCTATCATTTTCTCTGTCATATAAGAACTCTCATATACACATTCCACACGGTGTACATATTTCACATGTATACGAATACATTTAAACTTCTCAGTTGCTGTGTTTTTTTTTTAAATAAAGTCTTGCAGCAATTTCGTTTTGTTACTCTGAGCTACAATTTTATCTATCGTAGTGGTATATCATTGGTATAATCAAGTAGAATTTTCCTTTTCTTTGATTTAAAAGTCCATTTATTTTCACACTGTTTTTCTTTTCACCATAATCCTCTTGGGAATATTTTAATTTTTTTTATTTTTATTTATTTATTTTTTTAAAAAAAATAGTACTGTAAAATGAAGAATTTGATTGAACTTTTGGCTTAGGTTTTGCATGAACAAACTACTGACCGGCTCAAAAATTGCCTTAGATAATTCAGTAGAATATTTTCTACGTTTCAGTACTATGTCCAGTGTTATGTTTTAGTACAAGTTTAGTTTCTAAATTGTGAAAATTTTCATGCCATGTAAAAAATGCCAGTTACTGGTCTCGGCTTAGCATGTAACCCTCTGTATTTCTAAGATGAGTTACTTGTAGGATGTTTGACTTTAGGAAACGTGCTGCAGAAACTACAGGAACGGCAGAGTCTGCTTTTGCCTTTTTCATTTTTCTTTTTAAATTGCAATATTAGTTTGTTTAATTTGACAAGTTCTGATGACCAAAATGCGATGCTGAAAGGCTTGAATAATAGTTTAGAAGATTTTGTCCTTTTGGAAGAGAAATGCGCCAGAGACAAGCTGTCCTCTCTGGCAATCTTATTAGAAAGATTGAGAAATGAATGGAGATATTAGAAAACCCAGTTAGAATGTATATCTGAAGAATTATGGCTCTGCCCACAGGGGTGAAAAGCAATGACTCCATTTAGATTTTCAGAATTATGGTTTCTAGAAATGTCGCAGAGGAGTAAAGGAGACTCCGTCTTCATCATTCATCACATAATTGGCTGAACTCCTGTCAAGGTTCACAAGACTCCTAACGTTGTCGTCATTAGTCTCAAACTTCCAAGACAAAGATAAGTTTTTTGCTACGACATATAATCAAAAAGATATTACTTTCTAAAGATAAATAGTTCGGTTTAGTCTCTCATCTGGATCTAATAAACTAAGATCAAAAGGAAGACTTCTTTGCTGTGTTACGAAATTCCACTTTTGGAACAGAAGTCCAAACTTATTCTGTTGCTTCAGGACTGCAGGTCTGCAAAACCAGGCCTTACCAAAGACTATCTGTTCTTATTTCATGACTATACTTTAGAATTATTGATTTCTGATAAAAATAGTAAGCAGTTGCTGTCAGATATTCAGTACAATTTGTTTTTAGAGTGTTTTGAATTCCTGACTAAGTCCTCATGTCTACACATACATAGTATGTAAATCTTCATTATCATTAACAGAAAAAGAAAATATGATAGATAAAATGTCTTAAGTAGACATTAAATTCCAGTATACTTTTGATGTTCTGTAGTCTTATAGGGTTGTAGAATGTTTGTGGGTTTTTTTACCATTGCATTTAAGTTGTGTTCTAGGACCTCTGCATAAGTGAGAGTTGGGTCCTGCACCTTGCATGACAGTTGGTTTTAAAAGCATGTGAGCTTAAGTAAATTTGGTACCAAAATTCTTCCTGTTCAGAAAGAATTAGTTATCTTTGTTAATGCTGCATCACTTCTTTGTCTTTTGTACCTTATGTAACAAACTTTTAAAGTTTCTTTTTAACCCTGACGTGTTTAATTCTGATTCAATTTTTCTCTTATGCTCTGTTTCTGAAGTTATTTACAAGGCATGTTATTAGAGATCAGCATCATAATTAACGGGCAAATTATAAGGCTTAATTTTATTCTGAGTCCTCGGGGCTTGAATCAGAGACTTTGTAAAGAATGCTGACATCTTTCCCATTTTCAAGTATGATTTTGTTTATTACTGAAAAAAAGGCAGTATTGAAACCAGCAATCAAAATTGTTATAGTTCATGATATGGTCTGTAATAATCTTTGTAGTTAGTCTGTCTCACTAGATTTTGAGATGCATTGGGTGTTCTCTCTGCTCGTTGCATTAATTTTTATGACCAGCAACTCTTGTTGCTGACCTCACTGGAATTTCGTTTGCACAGGGTAAGGAAGCTTATGCCATCAGAAAAATATTTTAATGTTTCATACATTTTGAATTTAAAATCGTTATTTTAATTTCCCTTGTTTGATACAGTCAGGGTTAATTCTGCTTTATGATTAATCTTGGATTTCATCAGGGGAAAGCTGTCCCAAGGCAAATGTTCTCGTGGACAAAGCAAAGCATTTGGAATGGTGGACTGCTACGTTATGGAAGGCGAGGACAGCTTCAGACTAGCTCTGATGTGTAAATATACTTCAGCTTATTTTGAGATTTTGAATAGATATTAGAAACAAGATTTATGGAATTCATAACAACTGCTGTTGAATATATTGGTTTAGAAGGGCAGAACGGCAATTAAACTTAGATGATTGTTGATTATAATAGAGAGTTAAGTTGTTATAGCAACTGGAGCTCTCATCTTACCACTGTGCACAGAAAAGCACACAGTAAAGAAAAAAAGGGGAAAAGACTGATCTTTTTCTTTCTCCCAATAGTCTGTAATCATAATTATCATAATTGATATTCAGAGTTTTTCCTTTTGCAGTTTCTAGTACTTAAACATTGCTATGCAAATACAATTAATTCTGCAATCATCAAACTTACTTCACTGAAATAATTTGTTTAGTTAATAGTGGATTTCAGTTCTCTATAATTTTAGGCATGTAGAGGAGAAATATGTAATTCTTTCAGTTCTTTGACAATTTATAGGGAGATTTGGTTTTGTTATTTTTCGTTCCTTTTCAAGTGTTACGGAGGTGTAATGCTGTGTTCTGTCATACCAGTGTTAAAGCTTAGTATATTCTGCTGGCGATAAGCCACAGCATTGCAGTTAGTCAATAGCAGTTAATGGAAGAATTCATGCAGGAATATTTTCTGTGTGCTGAATGTGTTGGACTAGATTAACAGGTATTGCAAATGTCCCAGGCTCCTATTCCATTTTATGCCAACTGATTACTTGGGCTGGTGTGGATGGTGGTGGGTTGACCGTGACTGGATGCCAGGTGCCCACCAGAGCTGCTCTGTCGCTTCCCTCCTCAGCTGGATGGGGAGAGGAAATAGAAGAAAAAGCTTAGGGGTTGCGATAAGGACAAGGAGGTCACTCAGTAGTTACCATCCTGGGCAAAACAGATGTGACTTAGGCGATATTAATATAATTTATTACCAATCAAATCAGAGTAGGATAATGAATCTATAGCATCCTTTGGGCATCCACCTTCTCCAACGTGGGGTCCTCCACGGGCTCTTTGGGGACAGCCTGCCTCACCAGGGGCTGCACCAGGGGCTGCAGTGGAATCTGTGCTCTGTTCCCTGGAGCACCTCCTCCCCAGCCTTCTTCACTGACCTTGGTGTCTGCAGAGTTGTTTCACATATTGTCACCCCTCTTTCCAGCTGCATTTGCTGTTGCACAGGATTTTTTCGTTCTATTCTTAAATATCCCAGAGGTGCTGCCACTGGCTCGGCCATGGGCAGTGGCAGGTCCATCTCGGAGCAGGTGGCATTGACTCTGTCAGCCGTGGGGCTCTGCACGTCCCTTACAGCTGCTGCTTTGTTGCAGAAGCACTGTCACCTTCACACCCCACCCACTACCAAAACAGTGCTCCACAAACCCAACAGAGGTATTTTTCATTAATTTACGGGTGCCTTGGGGAGTCGTTCAAAGAATATCTTCAAAAGCTGGCAAGGCTTTGAACGTTCTGTGTGTGCGACACAGTTGAAAGTTAGGAAATCTTGGGTTTGTTTGGCATTCCACCCCAGATGTGAGACACTACCTTGGTTACAGATGAGGAAGAGTCATGAAACCTGGCATCCCTCAACATCTGTCCCTTTTTCTTTTTTTTTTTTTTTTCTTTAATCTCTGCGTTACAGCAGAACCCTGCTTCTGGGTTGTCTCTGATTTATTACCATTTATTTTGACCTGACTGAGATTAGAAGACTACAGTTCCATGTGGAATAAGCAACAAGTGTTTGATAAGGTTTTATAGAGTGATTTCTGAATTACTTCTTTACTTGAATTAATGACACTACAGAACAGCAGTATTTTCCTTCTAAGCCTGTCATCAGAGGATGTGAATACAGGAGTCTGTTAGGCACAGGAAATTTTATTTGGACTTCTGCCTTCAGTTGGTTAAAAGCTCAGGTATTTTCATACTTTCTTTTAAAACTGCAAAAACATTTTGCTTTAAACTTGGAGGCCGAGAGAAGTTACTTTTACGTGAATGAAGTGAAATGAAGAGCACTCAGACTTCCAATTTTCTTAATAACTCGCAATTATTTGTTTTGAATATGTTTACCATTTCTAAGGAGAACGATTTTAGTCTAGTTAGAGCTATTGAGAACTGAAATTTCAACTAACAGTTTTAATTACTTGCTCGCGATCCTTTCAAAGGTAGTTTGAAAGAAAATGAACACATACTCTCCATTATAACAGATGAGATCTAAACGTACCCAAATAGTACCTAATTTCAAGCTGTAGAAATTTAAAGCGTGTGTAAAGTGAGTGAATGGACTGTTCTGTGGAACCAGGTCTAGCAAAGCTTGGCTCTGCTATTAGAATATCTAGCAGCACAAGAGTAGTTATTCTGACCGTTCAAAACCCTTATCATTAGTGTTTGTTATTTAGCTATAAAATTTTTCTCCAGGCTGAAAATTAGACTTGGCAATTCCCAACACATGAGGCTCTAAATTACTTTTAAGATGTACGCAAACAACAAGTTTGCTTACACATCCATTACGTATACGTCGATAGTTCTCTTTTAGTTCAGTATTTCATGTGCTATGAACTAAGTGGTCTGAGAGTAGATTGAGAATGCTTGTGGTCACTGGGTTTAGAGCCTGTTTTTCTATTTGCCCCAAGTTTATTTCAGGTCTTTATGGAGCCTATAAATTACATCTGCGCAAAGTTTTAAGTATTTTATTTCCACAGATGTAACTTTATGGTTTTCATTTTTAATAATTTTCATTTTCTTGAAGTGTGATATCCTCGTTCAAAGCCATCTGCTGCTTTTCCTGCTCTTTGTAAGAGAACTTTTCTGGTTTGGGCAGCTTGCCTTCAGCTGACCACAGGGTGAAATAATAGAATTGTCCTGATTTGATTGGATCCCCAAGCCAAATCCCTCTGTAGTGCAGGTGTGTCTCTTTAGCAGGTGCAGCTTTGTTCTGCTTCATGTACATCATCTGTTTGCAGCCATAATACTATTTTGTAAAGAATCTTTCCAAACCACAATATTGCCTAATCTCAGAGATGGGAATGCTGCACGATTCAAGGAAAGATATGGAGTTTCTGTGTTTCAGAGGACTTTGATGCTCCATAGTGAGAGTGATTGATTGGAACCCAAAATACAGAAATTCTCTGGGCAAGAAAGCTCTGCACTGGCCACTGAAGAAGTGCAGACCTGGGAAATGCAGCCTTTTGGCAGGCTGCCTGTTAGGCTGCTAATGAGCCAAGCTTAAAACCTTGCAAGGAGCCACGTAGGTCTCAATAGCTTCAGAGCCAGCAGAGTCCCCTGTTCCTTGACATCAATCCCTATTTCAATTACCATAGGCAGACTGCTGCCTCATTTATGCACTTTCTCAGAGCTATAGGTTTTATGTACAAGAAGGCTCTATTTTCAATACCTACCATAACGTCTGTTTCTGATTCCATCTCAAGTTACAAGCCAAATATTTAAATTCAGAACGGAGAGAGGCAGAGGTGACAACTACTTCACCTTTGAAGTACAGGCCAGCCAGGACATTATATTACACTACTATAATTTGTGTAAAAAAAGCAAGTGTGCCCAGCATGGAGGAATATATGTTGGTAAATGACTTTTAAAATAAACTTTACAGAATATATTTGATAGGATATAATTTTTGCTATTTTCAGTTTTAATCTCTGAAAACAGCACAAATTGTCAACTAATTATTGAAAAGGGAGTTCTCCAGCATGCTTTTTCTTCAGTATCTGTAGTTTTGGAAATTATTTTAAAAGTATTTTTCATAGTAAGGGCCTGATTCCACAGAGGCTTAAGTGCATATATAGTAGCCCACACAATTAGTTGTAAAATCAGATACTTGGTACAGATGGAAAGCTGACCACGACTTCTTTACCAGGCTGAGTGCTCCATTCTCAGTCGACCTATTGGAATAGGCTGTATCTTCTCTGCTTTGAAGTTTTTTTTCAAAAATCACAACTGACACCATAAATCCTTTGGTTTTATTCTGATAATATAAAAGCCAGTCTATAGGTGCTCGACATTGGTGTGTGTAACTGTGGACCTGAGACATGTAGTTCAGGTTGGGTGATTTGAAAGTCTGAGAGTGAAAAGAGGCACCGCTGGGATGGCTGATGAGCAAGGGCTCCATGAACATTAAACATAGTGTTCTAGCTGGGTTGCAGAGCTGCACTGTAATCAAAGGCAGTGAGATATTTAAGAATGTGCCTCTTAAAAGATTCTTTTATTTATTGTCTTGTCCATTGTATGTTAAAAGTCCTTCTTTGTTATAAAGCCAGATATAAACTTGTCATTAACGATGGTTAGTCTAACAGCATATTATAACTGGAACGACTTAGCAGCAGCTAATGAAGTAGCCGTTGGCAAAGTCCAGCACAGAAGTTATAGGTCCCAAATTCATAATTAGATCTTCGGTGTTTAATTGTGCACCCCTCAGTAAGTCCAGGAATCATTTAAGCATCTGGTTAAAACATTATTTCCTTTAAAAAGTGCTTAAGTGTGTGTGTAACCACTTGCTGAGTGGTGAGGTAGATGGACTGTTACATCTAGGACTCTCTGACCTTCGTACTCTGTCATAAGAAGGTAGTAAAAAAGCCGTGTACTTAAAGTAAAAATAGTTCATGTAATTCAAAAGAAGAATGTGAAGCCTTATCTTGCTGTGTTGGTCCTGCTTTCCAGTCTTGTCACATTGTGAATAAGAAACAGTATCATTAAATAAGCTACCAAAAGTCTGTTAAGAACAATATTTCCAATGAGGGCTTAGGAATAACACAGAACATTAAAATTTAAAAATCCAGTATCGGAATATTACCGTTTGATTCAGTCACGCTTGGCTTATTTTATACACCAAGAAAATGATTGCAAGTGAGATATCAAGACAGGTTTATCCCATTTAATTATTCCTTGTTTAATATTTGATGCGTGGTTTGCAGAAAGACTTTATTTTAAGGCAGCAAAACCTAATTTTGGATAATATAGGTGTTTTATCACTTATCAATCAATAAAATATAACCCTTCTCATTTGTGGGTTATTCTACCCCTTATTGTATCAGTGACACTCCTTATCCGATGTATCTATTACCTACATTGACCAGAGCAGAAATGACTGTGTGCACCCTGCAATTCATAATCCCCTGCACCCAGCTCCTCATCAATTATTTTTGCTGCAAAATGTAGTGCAACTGATAGGTATTTTATCTTAGTTCTGCATTCCCACTGCCTGCGGACTGTTGCTTTGAAGAGTCTTAAAAGCATTGCTATTTAATAGTACTAGCCAGTGCATCTGCTCGAAAATTTGTTCCAAGTTACTCACATTCTGTTTTTACAAAAATGCTTTCATACACAGACAGTAAACATATTTCGTTTAGTGCCATTTTATTATGAAGCAAACTTTTCTGACATTCGTAGTGAGGCAATGTTAAAATGTGGGATTCGGTTGAAAAAATGTCCACAATAAAAGAAAATAACATTCCTTTAAATTAGTGTAATCAAATTTTATGTAATTAAAATGTAAACTAAACGCTTTGTACTGTAAAGAAGGGCGATGGGTGTAGACAGGAGGGCAGATTTAGGCTTCAGATAATGAAGAATTTCTTCACTCTGAGCTATAAGAACCAAATCAGGGATCAGTAAAGTTAGGGAAGTGAGGCCAGAATAATTTATAATGTATAGTGGGAGAAGGGTGAGGACAGGAACTGTAGAGGACAAGAGTGCAAGCTTGGAAGGGACAGTTCCAAGCACGTGCCTAAACATTGACCAGTAAGTGAAGGAGAAATTATTTCTTCCTTTCTTTTTTTCTTTCTTCTTCTTTCTATTGGTCCNGGGGGGATGGGTGTAGACAGGGGGGCAGATTTAGGCTTCAGATAAGGAAGAATTTCTTCACTCTGAGGTATAAGAACCAAATCAGGGATCAGTAAAGTTAGGGAAGTGAGGCCAGAATAATTTATAATGTATAGTGGGAGAAGGGTGAGGACAGGAACTGTAGAGGACAAGAGTGCAAGCTTGGAAGGGACAGTTCCAAGCACGTTCCTAAACATTGACCAGTAAGAGAAGGAGAAATTCTTTCTTCCTTTCTTTTTTTCTTTCTTCTTCTTTCTATTGGTCGAAGTAGCCTGGAAATTGTAGAGTTTCCTGCAAACTGTCAGCGTTTGTAACTTTGTTAATTATCAGTCAAAGAAATACTGGGAATAACTGAGTGAATATGCATCAATAGCAATTTCTACTGAGTATGAAGTTCTCATTTGATCGAAACCATGTTTATTCTTCGTCCAGGATATGTGTGCGCAGCCCTCTTACAGTTGCCTTTTCTAGTTTATCCAACAGCAGCTGCTGAACTAGCAATAGCAGAACTCAGTGGGACATGACAATTCCAATTTTGGATTTATTTTTATGCCAAATTAAGGGCATGGTGTTGCTTTCTCTTAATCAAATGAGCCAGTTTTATGTTTGGGGAGGATGAATCCTGACTATATGTGTGTGCAAATAATTTCAAGCACTGGAAAAATTTCACCGTGGAAAAGTTGAAGCACGGTAGTGATTATCAGGGTCTGTAGGCACATCAGTTCTGTGTTAATACACCAGTGTAATTACTCTGTCCTGCTCCTTTCTTTGTGAGCAACTGGTAGGTGGTAAGTAATCTCTTTTTAAGCTATTTTCCCCTCAATATGTCAGAGGAATTATTTGAAATAATTATGAAAGAGACATAGAATATAAATGTCAGAATAGATGTAGATGGGAAAATATTACTACAGAGGGGTTTTGTAATATGTTGGAAATGTCATTTATGGTTCTGTTTTAATGAATGGGTAATTAGTTGGCTGAATATCTGCTCACTTCTTAATGGAATCTTAGTGGATTAACTACATGCCTCATTCATATTATCCTACAGAATTTTTCTGCCTTCTTATAATGAATAATCTTTTTGCAGGACACCAGTATGAAAAAGGAGGGACTCTTCTGATGAGGAGAATTTGTGCTTTTGTTCACTGTTAAATTAACATGGATTCTGTTTTAAAAATACATGTGTTGGTACTGTTCTTACACTGCTTTCTGCAGAAGCAGCCTATGTTGCTGTGGATACTAGTCCTAACACCTGCATTTTCTCCATATTTTTACATTTGCTTTATTTTGATTTGTTGTTATCCTCCCTTTTTTTTTTTGCATGGCCTTAGTAGTTTGCCTTTTGAAGTTAGCAGTGAGATTTCCCCTTTAGAGGTCATCATTCCTTTGCTGAAGGCAAACCCCATTGCATTGGGATTTGAGTTTGGAGCTTATGGCTTGTCTATGTGAACTAATATAGTTTAGAGTTGTCCTAGTTCAGATTGACAAAGTAGGTGGGTGTTGGTGTTAGTTCTTGTCATTAATATCTCCTAATATAAATACTTAAGATTGACTCTAGATTTAAATGCTGATTTCAAAGTCTTTATATTTTGAATCCTATGAAACTTAAAAAACCCCCTCAAATAAAGTTGTTGATTATTGACTCTCCCTAGAAGTGCACCCAGCTCAGCTGTTTGCTTTTTCTTATATGCGAACATGTTCCTATAGGACATTTCTTTATTTCCATAAAAACTTTTAATTTGTAAGCTGTACTTTTTGTCTTAGTGTGCATCACATCTTTGTTATATGTACACTTTACACTTACTGTTATGTGTTTTCCAAACCCTATTTCTAATTGGGCAGAAGGCTCCGAGGCATTTAAAAAAAATAAATCATAAAATCTGTCGAACATTTAGCTCTGCTGTTTGCCCTAAAGCTATAATTACTTAAGTAATTTTTTTCATATCACCTGCTTGTAAACTCCTACGTTAGGTTATAACTTTCAAGGAAACCTTGTCTGAGGCACTTATTTCTTGCTTGTGCTACATTCACGTTTGTGGGTTGCTAGGCTGGTAAATTTCTAAATCCTAAGTAAGAGGACCTTATGATATATAGTTATAAATAGAGACAACTTATCCTGGTTCTATTTTTTCATTGAACCAGGGATTAACCTACTTCCTGAAGTCTATCTTGGTAGATCAAGATATTCAAAGAGAGAGAAGAATACATATGGCAGTTTCTCTTAGTTGATATTTTTCCTATTGCAAGGTCAGAGCATCCTGTTACAGTTGGAAGGGAAAGACAGTGAGCGTCAATATTACGTGGTCGTGATAATATGAATAAACACATATCTCTTAGTTTTGCTTAAAAAAATATTCACGTTTCTTTGACCAGCACTGGACAATGTTATCTGCTACGTTATGTGCTTCAGTAGCATTATGTGCTAAGAAAAAAACAAGCTGAAATAACTTGTATTTATTTGTTTTAATTTTATTTTATTTACTATCTAGCAAAGCGTTGCTCGCAGTGAAATTTCGCATCTCAGCCAAGCCATTATATTCAGCTGTAATTAGAATAAACTGTCAGCATGAATTACTGTACATTGGTTTCAGAGATCTGTTTGGAGACAGCCATTTCGTACCAAAGCAGAGGCAGCAATTTACTTCCTAACTTTGTACATTTGCAAAATACACTTAGTATAAAATTAATTAGGTCATTAGAAAGCTATTATCTTGCCTCAAAGGAACCGGCTCTAAAAGTAAGCATGTTTTCTGTGAAAGATGACATCTTTGCATTCAAACCTGGTTGTGATTCATTCATAAGATTTTATTCTTACTTTACTTTCTTCATCGTAATGGAGAGGCTTATAAACAGGTTGTAAGTAATTATCAGTATTGTGTTATGGGCAAAGGAAGAAAAAGTAGTTCTTCAAAGGCCGATGTTATTGTTCAGTGGCATTAATTGGGTAGTGCCCAATTACTTAATATTCTGGAAAAATAACTTTGTTTCCTTAATTTGACACAGTAGAATTTTAGTTCGTCAATGTTCAGAACAAGGTAATTAATATTATATGTGGGCAAGTTCCATCCGATCAAATACTATTTGTTATGACTCTCTCAGTGATAGTTCTTGCACTCTGGTTAGCTTTGAAGTCTTCCTAGTATTTCACTGATGTTATGTAAGTGGTTTTCTTTTCTGTTTGCATGATCTGAGCAAGTAACTAGGTATTTTAGGCTCTATTTTTTTCATTCTTCAATTCCACAAAGAAAACCCTTGTTTTTGGCTAGGTATAGAACTAAAACTTCCTGGGAGTCTCCTGAGAAATAAAACAGAAAAACCAAAGCCTTAGCTACTTGTTATTTAACAGATTGTATGACCACTTTTGTCAGTCTTAAACAGTAATTGTTTTATGTAAGAGTGAAAACACTTAGTTTCTGTCTTTGTTTCTTGGTAGGTGAAAGCTCTGTGGCTATGGAGTACAGGTTTTGTATCCCTACTGTGTAACACTTAAACACAGTTTTCAACAGTGATCTTTTGAGAGGCATTTTTAAAATATTTAGCAGTGATGAGGGACCATATTACAGACAAACCATAAAGAGTACAGAAGTTAAGCTAATAGAGAAAGGTATGTCTGTGAACTGCCGTAGATTAAATTAGTATATGATTTCCAGTATGTGTTTAAGCATTATCTTTACTACATGATCTGTAATGAAATGTTGCAGAAGGAAAAACAAATATGAGAAATCCAATGGTCTGTTCTTAACTATGTTTTTGTCACAGGTGCTGTGTTCTAGGCATTTATTATAACCTTTCTGTTCTGTTGAATTGCATAGAGATTAATTGGTCAGTTAATGTCTTACCCCAGGACTGACATTTTGTGGTGCCTGCAAGGTAAGAGTTTTAAAATTCTGGTATTTGAGAAATTTTCAGGCTACCCGGGGGAAACTGTGAACAAGGAAGGCCATGTTAAGCTGCTGAGGAAGGAACAGTTTGCCTGTTCAGAAGGTAGTTAAACTGATACCTTCCAAGCTGCCTAAGCAATTCAAGATCCTTGGTTCCATCTATTTCCATAGGAACAAATGCTCTCAGATGGGGACGTGTTAAAGCTTGGACTAGCAATCTCAGCGAAGTGTCTGAGTGAATGCTGCCTTTAATTCACAGGCAAACAGCTGTGTTGCGGAACACATTTCCTTTTTATTTTTTTTCTACCCTGAGTAATTGTAAAGGGCAGCTGTTTCTTTTTTCTTCTGTAGCTATTTTTGAACTATGCTACATCCTCCCACCCCCAAATCATGAACAACCTTTTAAAAATTCATAATTAATCCAGTCTTCATATTTTGAAACTCCTGCTGACTAGTAATGGTGAAGCAGGAGAGACTTGTCCTTTGGGTAAACTCTCTTATAGGACACCTTATAGCTCTGCCAGCCCAGTGAAGACCTCTGACTCTCTGAACCCTTGGTTTCAGGACAAGACGATGTCGTATCTACTGCTCCCAGTTTATTCTTCTCGTGTTTTATGGCTGTCAACTGTTTCTTCGGCAGACTTGATTCCTTCAGATACACCTCTTCACTCTATCTCAATGGTTCCCGTAGCGTGTCCCTCATTCTGTCTGTTTCCAAAACAGAATGTTTAAAAAGAATTTGTCTGTAATGAACAAGTCTCCCATAGCTGCATGTGCTTTTCATGCTCAGCAGCGATTTTCTCTCCACCCCTCAAAGTAGGGAAATCTTTGTAGACCCTTTTCCTCCACAAATGTGCTGTAGGCAATTTAACCAATTTCACTTCTCAACTGGAATTTTTATACAGTATGTTTTTCTGTGCTTTCTTCAAAACCACCTACCTGGTTTTCCTTCTCTTTTGGACAATTCCCTGCTGGGAGTCTGAATGCTGCTGATCATACAGTCAAGATTCAGTTCAGAAAAACACAGCAAGCACAATTTACCTTTCAGCTTCCAGCCCCTGTGTTGTGTCAAGGTTTTGGTTTTGTTTTCAGTGAATGCACAAGCTTGCCTCAAAGCTGGGTTTGGCTGTCTTTAAAACATAGGAAATATTCTTTTCACCTTCTAACTTTTTGCACAAAACCCTAATGGACAAATCCGATGGGAACTCCCAATCTGACTAAGAATTATTTTACAATTATACTACAGTATTTCAAGAAACTATATCAGATAAAGCAGAAAAATAGCTATACCTCAATTATTGACCTCAATTATTGATTGCGGGTGGATGAGGTACTGAGGGCCATGGTTTGGAGATTGGTGGGAATGGTTGGACTCGATGATCAAGTGGGTCTCTTCCAACATGGTGATTCTGTGATTCTATTTCTGAGTCAAATAACTAGAAGCAGCAAAAACACATCCAGCTTTAGTAAGAATCATCCTGAAGAACCTGTTTCAAGCACTGGTCCAATGACCATTGCTTTTTAGTAGCAGTTAGAGAGTCATAAGCAGAAGGCATCTTTTAAAGTAGACAGACTAGAAGTTTTCTAGAGAAATTTGGAATATGTTTGATTGATTGTATCTTAGCTGTTCATTACAGATCTCTTGATATGGGTCTGTATTTTAATATTTTTGTTTGAGACTATATCAGGTGTTCAAATACTGAAGTACCTACAATTTCTGCTATATGTACAAATGCTTCATATTGAGAATGTGCATAATATTGTTAGAATAAACATTTTGGCCTATTCAGAGCATTTTAAGTGTGAGATGCAGCAGCCCGATAGCGACTTTACAATTTTGCAGTGTAAGTTTATTTGACCATAATATTCATCTGATACTTTACAAGCTAAAGAATCATTTCTGCAGAACAGTCAGAATACAGTTAATTAACAAAGTGCTGACCAGGCACAAACCCGGATCTCTCTAAAATGTTGAGATGACAGTAAGCTGATCCTGCAAGTTTGCTGTGTTTTTAATTGTCTGCTTGTGGCAAACGGGCCCAATATTGATGCATCACGTGGTGCAGGCAACCAGTAGGCATGCTAAACACCTCCTCACAAAAAAACCTGACAGAAACTTCAACTTTGTTTTTACAGAAAAACTGCAGGAAATCCAGTATGAGCTGCTATTGCAGGTTTGAGTTTTATTTTTTTTTTCTCATTTGTTCTATTTTGATTCTTTTTTTTTAAGGTAACCTTGGTGAAAGGTCTTAGCTGAATTGATTCAGCTAATCTCAGGAAGGCAGAAGACCATCGCAGTTTTGCTTTGTCCTTTCAAAAAAACCCATGGATTTTTGCTGACTGCTCCCAGCTTGCGGTAATTGGTGGCACACACAAAAAGCTAATTCCTTATTACACAGTATTTTCAGGGGGTTAATGGCTAAGCTGATGAGTACAAAATAGTAAGTCGGTAAGGTGGCACCTAGAACAATAAAGATCTGTAATTCACATTCTCCATTGCTGCGTTTTTGGTTCATGTCTCTTGTAGCTGTTCTGTTTTATATAAGTTCACTTTATGTAGGGTGATACATAACTAATAAAAGCTGCCTATCGGCAGCTTTTATTAGTTATGGATCACCCTACATAAAGGTTGAGTACAACCCTACCTATGCATCACCCTATATGAAGGTTGACTTAGAACACAGTGAAGACTGGGTCATCCGTATCCAAGTAGAAAGTTCTGTGTGTCCGTGTAGGAATATATAGGAGGAAGATCTGAGAAAAATTAGTTATTACAACAGCAGAACGGATATCTTAGAAAAGGAGAACGTGATAAACTGTAACACTTTTAGCAAAGTCTTCTAGCCGCAATAAAATACATTCTCACCCTTCTTACATAGAGGAGAGCAGATGAAAATACAAACACAGAACTCATTTGTTGTCTCTTTCTCTGATTTGATCCCATTTGTTTTTCCGTTTTATTGACAACTTCATTTTCAAATTAGGATAATAGCATCACATTCTTTCTCTAATTGTGTATATTTAAGTCTGTTTGTCTTGGGGGCTTTGTGTTAGCATAAAGAAATCGGGATGAAATGGAATTTTCTCTTATATCATCGCGGGCAAGCTTTGTAATCTGAAACTAATGTGCTCTTATTACAATGGCACCCTCGCCACTTACATCCTTACTTCTTTCTGAAAAACAATAGTAAACATAATAAAATCACAAAAAAGCAGTGAGAAGACAGCAAGGTTCTGAAGACATAGGTACTTGGTTGATATTGAATTTTATGTCCATTCATTTAGGAGGGTGTATCTGCTATTGTAAAGACGTATGGTTAAGCTTCTTAAAGAGTTCCAAGGGTGCTATTTTCCACTTGTTCCAGAACCTTACTCCTAAGGCACTGAATTCCCTTTGGATGTTTTAAATACACAAAGGCTACCAGCTCATGTGTGTATTCTGTGTTGGCTTTGCACAGTTCTGTATTTCTGAAGTGAAAAACCATATTTCACATTCTAGAGTGCAGAATGGTTACCTGTTCTTCTGCAGAGCTGTCTGCGTTATGTGGAAAGGAAAAGGAGAGATTGCACAATTTCTTTATTGTATGTTTAGTTTATTTGGATTGGTTGGTTTTCATAGAATCATAGAATCACCAGGTTGGAAGAGACTCATCAGATCATTGAGTCCAACCATTCCTATCAAACACTAAACCATGTCCCTCATGTCATTGTATGGATATGGGGATGAGCAAGGAAGAGGAGGCAGCATCCATACACGTCCTTTGCTTTGGCTTTGCTGCCAGATTGAAAGTGGTGATTGTATTTCTCATATTTTCTCCTGGTGTTCTTTTTTTCCTACAGGCATAGAAAACTGGAATTAAAGAGAGATAAGACAGATCGTGCAGGATATCAGTGCAGATTACTTCTTCCTGCCTTTTAAGAGGGTAAACAACCAAAGACATTGGAACTTTCTTTTCATATAATGAATGAGCACTTTTCAGGGAGCGTGTAGGCCCTGCACTTCAACTTTCTAGACTATAGGCAGTTGCAGCCACAATACTTTTAAAAATTAGAAATAACTCCTTTTAATTCTATAGCGGATCTGAAGCTAGGGGTGAAGGATAGAGATAGCTGCAAGTATAATAGCCGCACTGAAGCATTTAGATTGCTTGCTCTTATCTGTTTATCATTTGATTTGTGGTAGTTTATACAGCTGTGTGGAAGAGATTGGTTTATTTATGAACAGAGGTGCTAACAAATTAATAACATAGTAAGCACGCTGCAAAGATGCTGACCTTTAGAAAGGGAGAGCTGTAGCACAAAGAAGCTTGGCTTTATTGGAATCTATTAGATGCTCTCGCAGCCAGACCCAAGGGTGGAATTTCAGATAAGCCAGAATTGTGGAGCACCTGACAAGTCATTGGGAAGGGAAGCCCCATTTCATCAGAAAAATCATACATCTGAGAGTAAGGCCACATGCATGAATGGTTGCATCACTGTTCTCAATGATTTATGTTGATTTTAGTAAAATCTTTTTTTTTTGTTTTGCGTTTTCCCTTAGTGTATTCAGTGAATGGGAAAGGGAGGAAAGTGTGTAAGAGCTCTTAAGGCTTAAATACTTGGGTTTGAAATGTGTGGTGATTTGGACTTAGAACTGTCAACTTGGCTTAAAATTACACTCATATTCTTTCCTCTTGGAAAATAACATATTCTAGGTCAATAGGAGTTTAGCTTGACATCTGTAGTTAACCTACTGCTTTGTAGTCTGTGTAATAAATCCTTATAGGAAAGTGTACAAAAACTAACCCTCCTGATATGTAGAGACTTGCAAGATAAACGATAAAGAAAGTATGAAGACCCTTGACCTTAGTTTTCATGAGGAAATAAGCCCACAAACCTTTGAGCTATGTGGGGGTAAATGATCCAGTGCTACTTCACTTTCTTTTATTGCAGAGAAGGAGCTCTTAGTAAAAGAATATTTGTATTCAGTTATTTTCCTTTTTTTCTTTTTTTAAAAGTCACCTGAGGATTAAAAGAAAAGAATGTGTAACTCAAGTTTCTGGTGGAATGTGAGAAAAGGTGAAAGAAATCTCACAGAAAATGTGAGGATAAAACTGTTACGAGGTGAAAGACTGAAATGAGACCAGAGTAGTTGGGTTTGGTTTTTTTTTTTTCCTTATTGAGCCTGCTGTTTTCTTCCAAAAGAATTAAAAGATTGACTCTAAAGTCACAGCAAATGTGACTCGTCTCCACCTACGTACACACACGGATCTGATGATTCAGGATAATGACACAGAAATACACGTTACCCTTCCCAGGAGAGCTCTCCATTTTTGGGTCAATGCTAAATGCTGTTACGAGTGAAAATGCACTTCAGGCAAATATAAAGGTTATATACTTTTGTAGGAGGAATATTGCTGGTATTGTGTGTTATTGTCAAGAAAAGAATGACTTGAACAGAGAGAAAAGACAGCTTGATTTAACTTCGTATTAACTTCCTAGTCATAGTAACTTCTTAGTGTATTGCATTCATTAGTCTTGGAAGTTATCTCTAAAAACAGCGCCTGAAAGTGCCCGTGAATTAGATTTTATGACATGAGTATGTCATTTCTGAAAGAATCAGACATTTTACATGATATGACAGTGCCCAGCGAACAAATTGGAAGTAAAACATTTCTAGCTTTCCCTTAGGTGCAGGTTGAACTCTTAACTTTCGATACGGGTTAAATTATGTAGACTTAATAACTGGTTGATTTTGTTTTGTATTGGGGTTTTTGTTATTGATTTCAAGGTCCTTAAAATAGCATTCAAAAGCTGTCTCCTATTTCAACTGCCTCCTTTTGTACAACAGGATAAATTAGGGAATGACACAGATTATAAATCAAGCAAGATTCCAGTAAATGTGTATATTCCATGCTGTGGCCAAAAGGATAGGAAAGATTTTCAGAAAAGTGTTTTCTTGTAGGGATGTGGTATATTACCTCTTTTTAAAAAAGTGCTTGTTCGTGTTAAAAGTTATGAAGGATGGTTAAATCATAATAGAAAGATGCCTTTGTAGGACTTTTACAAGTACAAGGATATCAAGTGCTGTACAGTCAGTGGAAGAAAAACATTTGCTGAAAGCAATCTAGATTGATTCTTTTGTGTAGTGCAAATATCTTCAATAATGGATTGATTCCTCTAATCTAGATAGCCTGTTATTGTATGACTCTCAGCGCAGAGACGAGGTCTTGTTTGATGTAAACAAAACTGTCTTTATGCCTCTGAAATCACCCTGTTTTAATTTTACGTATATCTGTATTACCCTGAGGGAAGCATTGATAATTGACTCGTGCCACTACAGAGCAGAACCTACACAGTTCCAACAGTGTCTCTTTAAAAGGACAGCGTGCTGCTGCTGCCTGGGTTGAGTTACAGTGATGTTATTTTTTTTTCTTTTATTAGAATCATGGAATCATAGAATAACCAGGTTGGAAGAGACCCACTGGATCATCGAGTCCAACCATTCCTATCAAACACTAACCCATGTCCCTCAGTACCTCGTGCACCCGTGCCTTAAACATCTCCAGGGAAGGTGACTCAACCCCCTCCAGCTCTTCCTTTTAGTTTAATTATTTTGTTTGCGTTTTATTTAAGCCAGTAAGAACATAAAAGGAGGCTTTTTGTAATTATTTAGACGCCAGGAAATGCAGACCTGTGTCTCTGTCATTACCTGGGATTGTCTCTTTTTCTTATTGTTGCTTTAATATTCTTAATTCCACATGAAAGAAACTGAATAAATTTTAAATATCTGCTTTAAGTCATGAAACCACTAGACGGGCTTTCTGATCAAACTAAGGCAAGTTATAGTCTAGCATCACACTTTTTTTGATTCTTGTCGTTGAAAACCAGACTAAAAGAATCAAGCCCAAGATTTGAAGACTCTTCAACTTCATGGCATAGAAATGAAAAGACCTTGCCTAGATGGAAAAAGGCCTGAATTTTTGCTTAGAATTAATGAATACTGCTCATTTATCAATAAATATATTCATAATATTTCAGTGTATTACTGGTGAATATTGTGTCCCTTGAACTAAGAATCATTGAAGGTACGATTTACTGTTGGTCACAAAGATCTCAGCATTGCTTTTCAAGCGTGGATTTTATGGTAGGAATTCAGCGCGTGGAAAACCACAGTTGTTAGCAGTCCAGCAGGTTTGAAGCTCTAGCTCTGCTGAGAGATTAGTGCAAATAAATGCCTTGGTTCTCCCTGGTCAAGCTCTTTACAGGAAGGAGCTCAGCTGTTTGCACTGAATACAGTGGTTAAAAAAAATAGGAAGCGCAGAGTGGAGAATACTTTATAATCACTGATGTTGTCAAAGCTTTTTTCAGCTAAGTCATAATGTAAGAAAGAAACAGAATGATGCCTTTTTCTTCTCCGTGCTGTAATTTTAAGCGTACTGTGTCTATCTCAGCTGTTCCTGACTTAAAGACCTTGCATACAGCAGTAACCTGAGAGATTTTTTTTTTTTTGTCTCCCCTTTTCTTGAAGATAATAAAATAAAACTAGATATCTGTTCATTGAAATGTTGGAATCAAATGCTTTTCCTTCTGTATTTCCTGCTTACACATATGCTGTAGGAGGAGGATTCTTTAGGTGAGTGAAAGAAAAAAGAACTGAATTTGCAGCAGGCACTCGGAGCCTGATCCCAGGGGGTGTGCATCAGATGCCTCGCTACTTGCAAAGCCTCCTCACTGAAAGTACTCAGTGTCTCCACACTCAGAGCCTAATTCTATGATTTGTTGGAACCTAATAGTACTTGGAAAAGTGACATTGCTATTGTAATACAACAATGTATAGTGCTGTTCAGTGCAGTGTTTGGTTCAGTATTTATGTGAAATTTAAAGCTGCTAAAACTTGAAGAAAAGCTACCTGGCAAACACTCTCTCACCGAGGATATTTTTTCAAAGCTTTTGTATCTACAGAGAGTTAAATTAGGGTTGACGGAGAATTTAAAGTTAAGAATTAATTAGGGTAGGGTGAAGTAGTAAAGTGCTTGTTGGAGGAAATCATTGAGGACATCAGTGAAGGGCAGAGAAGTCACAGTAAAAAAGTGATAATCTATTGTAGAAAATATAATGAGGGGACGTACTGTGAGAGTCCTAACTACTCATTCTTAGCTGGAAAATAATGTGTTGTAATTACGTATGTCAAGTAAAGATTGTGGTCACATGCGGTTTGAGAGGACTGGCAGGAATGTATTGTGATCTGATAATACGCAATTCATCATAATTACTGAATTAGAGAGAAGTTATTTTGCTAATCAGGGAAAAACTATTCTATAGAAATTAAAGAGAAATAGAAAACTTAAAAAAAAATTGTTTGACAGGGAATAACACAGGTAATACTGTACTTTGCTATTAAATCAAAACCCCAAATCCAGACAGCTGGTGGAATCTTGGCACGATTGAGATCAGTGGTAAAAATTCTATCATCATATGGGGAGAATTATTTTATTGGGAGAAGAATTTCATACTTTTAATAAAAAGTTGCCAGGTATGTGGTGTCTTCACCAATGCCTTTGCATATTCTTTTATTTTTTTCTCATCTTGAATTAATATATCACACTAGAACATGTTGGCAGTGCCAAAGGGTGCTGTATATCAACATACATGGTGATACAAAAGGAATTAGCATATTCTCATGAAAAACTGATAATGTTCTGTTAGGATATCACTCCTACTAGAGAGACACGTCAACGATGAGTGACGGGAACTGACATTGCACAAGATAGGCAGATGTTATGAATAATAGTTTGCTTAGTGAGGGTAGACGTTTCTGTGTTGCAGTTGGGCTCACATGTTTCAGGCACAGGTCTCAACTGTTTATTTTTCTTTCTTTTCCATCTTGATTAGTGTTACGTAAACTAAGGATATCTGAGAGAGGGTACGGACTGTGCTAAAGAAACTGAAGGTAATCAGGGACTGTAGTCATTCAGCAATTTCTCTCCCAAGTCACATTTCAGGTTATGAAACCAACATCAGTGATAATATTGACAAAAATTACTGGGTTTCTTTTATGAAACCTTTTTACTATTTAAACAGAGGAGTGGATTCAGTACTCAATAGAAGGTTTAAAGCTGTTTGAAATGTTTTTGCTTTTTTATGACCTAACATTTCAAAGCTCATAGACACAGTGATAAAGAACTCTGTGCATTTCACATATTCTACCATCTTTTCTTCTGATTATCCAAATGTAGCTTTAGTTTTGCATTCGCTTGTTGTCAAGGAATATGTAGTTGTTAACAGCTGATGTCTAAGGATGCCATCAGTTCAGGGACTTGATGGTGTCAGTAAAATTTGTGAAAGGCATGAGCTCAGATCTCAGAAATTGCTATAGAGCCTCAGTCTAAATAATCTAATTTTATCTGAGATACTAAAACAACAACATTTAGGGAATATTGCCAAAGAATACGTAAAATGCTGGGGAGTAAGTTAAAAATGGAGATAAGTAGAGTCTGTCTCTTAGCTCTAAGAGTTCTTTGTGTAGTATTCTTATTGACTTTTATTCTTAATCACTGTGATGGCACAACTGGGTGCATGGTGTTTCTCAAGGCCCTGCCAACTCATTCTGTTGTGTTTCTTTGCCTACAAAGTTTATTGCTCACTCTAAACCTATATAAATAGAAAGATTGAACATATTCAGTATAAAAAAGAAATTGGAATGTTTAGTCTACTGAGGTTTTGTGAATGAACGTGAATCTAAACACTTGAATCTAAACAAAATGTTCTTCATTTTTCTTGATTGATCTTTCTCACTCAAAAAATTTAAAAAAACCCCCAACTTTCTTTCTTAGGGCTCATATTGTGGGATTCTAATGACCCCTAGGAGTTTTGTGATCTGAGAAATCACTTACTCTTCTTTTATAATGAAAATTATAAGAACAAGCTTTCTCACCCATTTCTGCACACAAATCAAAATAACTCTGAGCTGAATTTTGATCTAGGGCTATCAAAAAGTTTCAGTTTTAAATTAAAATCTTTAGTCCTTTAGATAAAATCACTTTAGTTCTTTAGGTGAAACTAAATTAACAAGACACAGCCAACAGCCATGACGGGAGTATCAGGTTTGCTTGTATCTAGGGAAAGCCTCTTATCAGTTCCTTCATTCCATTTGGCTTCAGGTTTAGCTGAACAGTGTTGTTAAAATATGGTATTTATCTCTGCTTCTCGAAGATCAGTAGATAAGACTGATAAGTATGGTTAAAATAAAAGATACTGTATTTGTATAGTAGAGGTGAAGCCACTGAGTGTAACTGACTTTGGAAATCTGACCTGAGCTTTGTCTTTGAATCACATTGTCATAAAGGTAAAGCCAGGAAAGAAACAAAACAACCTTTTGAGGTATGATTACTTAAGCATTTCGCCAAAAGAAAAATATAAATATTATACAACAGAAAATGTAAATTTTGAAGAAACAGAACATCTGGTGCCAATTGCTTATAATTATTTTGCAAATGATGTTTTTCCCAGTGGCATTATATTGGTTTAATTGATTTCCAAGTATTTGATAAAAACACACAGAGTGCACGCCTGTCATTAAAACAACTCTAATACTAATAGAACCACTTTGGCATTCACTCTGTTAAGCGGAGATATTATTTTGCAGGATAGTTATCAAAGAAATGTCTTACTGAAACTTTTGTAGACATTCCTAGGCTGTTCTTGTTGGAAGACATGTACAGGGGAACAATCCATGTTTGTATTTGTTCTGCCAGCGGCATAGGAAAAGGTAGAAGAGGGGCTTGAGTTAAAAGCTGAACATCCAGTTAGGAAGATGCTTCTCCAAAATGTTCTTCATCTTTCTTCATTGTACCCCACACACTGATAGTTTAATGGCCCTAACAAAATGTGAGCTCAGAGGAAAAATGGCACAGTGAAAACCATGTCTTTTAAAAATTTTGCTGTACTTTGCTGTGTGTCCAAAGGGTTTGCTGCTCATGTCAAGACATGAGTCTTAAATTTCCATCCTTGCACGTATCTTGCTGAAATGGTAATGTACCTATTATATAAAAAAAGTGTTTCCCTCCCTGCCATGCTATAAAGTCTGCATTCTGTTCAGGTGGGTGACAGTTCTTAGACACCTGTGTTAATTGCCATTAACACATGGCTGGGAAAATGATAGTGGCACGTTTTAAATGGGATACACACGCCAGCTTTTATAGAATTCTTACTAGTATTACAGCTCTTACTCTTAGACTTAATTAGAAACATTAGCTTGGAAAGGATGAAAATTGTTGATAAATAATTTAAAGAATGCACATGAAGAGGCTCTGTGGCCAAGAGGTAACATTTTTTAAAAAATTATTATGTTCAATAATTGTACTTTTTGTTATTCTTTTCTTTCCCCCTTTTATCTGTAGAACTAAACAGGCTCTGCCCGATGCTGTTTACAGCCACAGTACTTGTTACGAATTTTGTGCTGTTTATGTTTCCTTAAAACTTTCACCGAATCCCCCTGATGTCAATATATTTAATGAGTTGTAAATCAGTGCCAAATTTAGCTTCTACCTGAAGCGCTAAACCAACAAAAGCAAAGCAATTCTGAATTCACTAGATCTTAATGTTGTTTTAGTGTAGTTTTTAATGGGGTTAATTTCTTTAGGTTTTTCTTTCTCTCAGGGTACTATAACTTGATTGATATGGTTTCCTTTCATTTTGACATTGTAACATGGTCTCATTAGGCTTGCAATGAAATTGAATTGCCGTCATAATATCACATCATAAAGGCATATTAGCAAAACCTCTATAGACTTCTATTGGAATTATTTTTCCATCATAACCTTAATGTCATTGAGAAAGCTCTTCCTGACTGTAGGAGGAAAGCACTGGGAGAAACAAACTGGCTCTGGAACTCTCATTTGTGAGACCTAGATTTGTCATACTTTCCTTACCAGTTACAGCAAAACAACTGATTTGAATTTTACTGATAAATACTGTGTAGTTTCTCACTTATAACTCCAGTCAATTCCATCGCGTATTGTTTTCCTGATTTATGTGCTCATCCCTCGAAAGTCTTACTAGCTGGTTGTGCTTTGCTGTTTTGTAGGATGCTCTTCATAAACTCTACTCTTCGTACTTTGACAAGCAAGATCAGTTCTATCCATTTATAAAATGACAAGATATCGCTGCCATCTTTTGGTGGCTTGCAGGAGTTGTCAAACTTCCAACTATCTTTTGATCCTTCCTTGTCTTATCCATAAGGCAGACTTTAATCTTCTTTACTAATTTACTGTCTTTACGTATGATTGGTTGGCTGCATTTTATAATGCTGAACATTTTATACTGCTGAATTAAAAGTGGGTTTGCCAGTAGATTACAGGGCAGAATATATAACTCAGGGAATTTCTTTTGAAGGGCTTTTCAGATTATTGTCTAATTTTGTTTTCTGGATGGAGCTACTGTATTTTCATTCATTTAGTTGTTTTAACTGTGTCTAGGTAAGTTGATGAAGGAACAGAACTCAAGCAGTAGTAAATCTACCTCAAGTTAGGCATGTGTATTAAATTTCATTATTAGCCATAACGTATTTTAATGTGTATGGAAAAATATGCTTCAGTTAGAGAGCAGAGACAGGAAAGAGGATATAGGAGGAAAGGTTCAGATTCTGCTCAAAATTAAATGTGGTTTTCGCTGCAAGATGGAATCCACAGTTCGCCTTGTTCATCCTAACATTTTCCTTCATGTAGAAAGGAAGGTAGTAAAAAGAGATTTCAGTGAGTAATAGAGTCTCACGTTGGTGGAAGCTGCTTGTCTCCAAAGAGGTGTGAACAAGGGTCATTAGAAACACCATCACTCTCCTCATGTGCAGTGCCCATAGAGTCAAATTCCACCAGTATGTGCAATAACCTTGTACATCTGTGCATGAGCCTTGAAATTGTGGGACACGTGTTTGGTGTTAGAGCTGTTCTGTATTCTCTCCTTGTTGGAGCAAGTGGGGCTGTACCTCCTACAGTGGTGTAAAGCCTCAGGAAAATTATATGTTCTGATTAAAACTTTTTAATTGTATTGATTTATTCGGCTTAATATTTTGCTCATTAATAAGTTTTTCTGTTGGCCAGTCACCGAGCAGTTGCTGTTCACATCACGGAGTACAGATGCTTTGAAGGGCTGTGTGCTACCAAACACAGATTTGCAAATTGAAATATCTGAAGGCATTTGCATGATTAACTCCCTGACTATCGTGGGATGATTAGATCTGCCGAAGTCACATGTTTAAAGCATTTAGTCAATTTAATCAGTCTGAAAAGGCTTCATTTATTTCCAAGTGTTTAGTGTGATTATTGGTTTAAATCATAAACAGAAGTTAACAAAAAAAAAAAGAAAGATGTGGGTGGTGTATCACTTATTACTTTATGCAGCAAGGCATACTGAGATTTCATGGCTTATTCTAACACAGAATGAGAAATATATCCATATTTTTTTCATATTGACAACTGTGTATTATGTTAAAGTAAAATATGTAACAAAAGCAACACCCCCCTTCCAGGCTTAATGATCACAGCCTGAATTTTCATAGCTCCTGAATCATTGAAATATATTTTCAGTACAGAGCTACAGAGTACTGAGAAGTGATGTGACAAGCAATTCTCTTTCTCTCTCACTTTCTTTCTTTCTTGACTGTTCTTTCCAGTTCTTTTAAATGAGAAAGAAAATTAATTTAGGTGGTACTGAAAACTGTTTAGAAGGTACATTGAAAAGCAGAAAAATGTCTAATTATAATGTTTTTGTTGCCATTTGAAATACAGCACAAAAGCAGTCGGTGCTTTTTCAGAGGGCATCCTTTATGAAGATGTTATTAATCTAAGGAACAATAGCACCATTTATTAACTTCGGCTTTGTCATCACACTTGCCTTTTGTGCTTTGAAAGTATTTCTAAAACATTAACTGACTGATACATGCAACAGCTCTCTGAGGTAGGTAAATGTTATTAAAACTGCTGAAATGTGTATCCACAAATACTTCACCACTCAGGTGACTGGCAAGATGCTTTTCAGGTTTACATTGAGCAACCAGGATTGCTGAAGTTGAGCTTTCCTAGTGCCAAAGCCAGTGTGAGAAATAAGCTACAAATCAGGATCTTTTCTGCTGCAATGTGTCGTTAAACACACAGTATGGAACCTGAGCATTTTTTTTTGTGGTCTGTGTGTCTTTTTAGTTGATGCATTTTATGGGTTTCTTCATACTGAAAACTGTTTGCTTGTTGCTTCTTTGCACACCAGAAAGAAATACTTTTCTCAGCCTGGATTCCTAAATCAAACGATTTTGTCTTACATGTGCGCAAGGTGTCGGTTCTGGTTTGCGTGGTGCAGTGCTCTCCTGAGCTGCTGGTGGGGTGCAGGGGGGCAGCTCCTGGGTGCACCAAAACCTTGGTCCTACCCTACTCTACAACGAGTCGAGTCATTAGGGGCACCTGGTTTGTGCGTTGTTGTTGATAGTAATGAATGTAACTTTACTTAGAATCATAGAGTCACCAGTTTGGAAGAGACCCACCAGATCATCGAGTCCAACCATTCCCACCAATCTTTAACCCATGTCCCTCAGCGCCTCATCCACCCACACCTTAAACACCCCAGGGAAGGCGAGTCAACCACCTCCTTCACTTCCTACTGACTTCTTCACTTCTATGTATAGAGCTTCATAAACACCAAGTAAATTGTTCAGATTGTATTTAATTTCACCTTTTAATTCACCTTTTACCTAATTCACGTTCATCTTCTAATTTCCCTTTAACTTCACCTTTCAAAGTTCGTTTTCTGGGACAGTTCGGGGTGAATATGGTATTAATGAAGTGTAACTGGCTGGGGTGTGGAAGGGTGGATGCCGCTGTGGCCTTGGCACTCTCGTTCCTGAGTGTGGCAGCATCTGTGGTGTGATAAATCAAGTGGAAAAATAACCTTCAATAATGGCTCTCCAGAACATTTTAGAACAACACTGAAGTTATTACAGTGGTGGGGAAATAGGGTATAAATATAACCCTCACCTAATCTGTGTCGCACTCGTGTGTGCAAGTTCTTGAAGGATTTTGAACACCCCGAAGTACCAGTCTAAATTTAAAATGTGCTCTCTTGTTCTTTGCGTCCGTTGCACTTATTTCTTTCAACTCATCTGGAAAATAAACTGATAATTTGGGGATTTGTTCTCAAGACTTATATTATGCTTTTAACCTAGTGGTAGGATGGTGTTGACTTCAATATGTGTGGCTGGTACTGGACCATCTGTGATCTCTTATCACACAGTCTTTGCTGCAGCCCCCAGCTATGGAATCACCACTGTCTGTGTGTCCTGCAGGTGGGAATACACCTTATTTGAGTTATTATGAGTTAGGAGATGTCTTCGCTAGGAGAGATGGGTGTTGGTTTAGGTGCTGCTTTGACCATTAATCATTTATGGCAGCTTGCAAAATACACAAACTTCTTTTTGGTCTTGTCTCACCTGCACATGACCTGAGAGGACTGAGAGGTGAGGGCAGGGATTGTGGGAGGATTAGGAAACCTGCCCACCTCAAAAGAGTTTTAATTTTTTGAGCGAGGAGAGATGGAGGGAGCATGAGGAGTCTCCGAGTGTCTCCAAATTGCTTCAACGAGAAAAGGAATAATTTGTTTTCCGTTGCTTCTGGGGACAGGATAAAGAATAATGGAATTAAAGTGCAGCGAGGGAGATTTAGGCTAGACATCAGGAAAAAAAATTCCAATTGTAAAAATAGTTGTGTCCTAGAATATATTGCTTGGGGAAATAGTGGAGTCTCTGTCATTGCAGTACTTAAGAACAGACTAAACAAGCATTTTCCCGAGGTAATTTAAGCGGAGTTGATCCTGCTGTGGCTTATGAAGATGAATGAGTGCAGCTCTCCAGGTCCACCTTTCCGTTCTGTGATGCAAGTTGATTCAAATCATGCTTTAGGACAACAGTCAAGTGGTATCTCTCTCCTGTCCACTACAAGGATGAAGACAGAGGAGAGATGAGTTAATCTTGTTTTATTCTCAGCAGTTATTCTCTGTCACAGAAAGGCTTTTACTTCCAGAAAAAAAAAAAAAGATGTTTCTTTTGCTATCTAGTTCCTTGCTGCAGACTACAAATTACAGCATTTTATTTCCTTTTCTGCTTTCCCTTTTGTTTTAACTGCAATAGAAATATATTTGTCGAAGACGTTGAACTAGGAGGTTCCAGCTGCGTGCCTGTGCATTTACTTAAATGATAAGCCAAGGAGAACAACCCATCACGTTTAACTTGTTGAGTTCATTGGAATATGTGCCTAATGCGTTAAACATGAAAATTTATGATTCTTACTAAACTTATTCATTTATAAAGAAATTCATGAGATGGATAACTTCTTTTTTTATTTTGATGTTAGCTCAAGGTAGCAATCATAGCATTTTGCTTTAGCATATGCCAGTGCAGCACGTAAAAAGAAGGCCCCTTTAAAAATAGCAGATCGTAATGAGCCTTCAAAATGTCACTTCTTTCCACTATGACTTGCTTATGGCAGTCTTCTCATAATTTTATTTTAACAGATAGTTCACTCTGACTATATTTTAAGATAGAAATCATGTAGTTTTTTTGTTAATTGAGGATGAGTTACTCTAAGGAGACATCACAGCAGATTGAGTCACTTAGTTTAAAAACGTGATTATTCCGTTTGTGTGCTTGGGTGATGCGCTAGGTCTTCACTCAATGAAAACACAGCTCCTGGTGTCTTTCGTTTCTTCTGACACAGACATGCTGTATCATTCTCATTGTCTGCATCAATTTGTCTGAATTAAACTTGTTTTTTACCTTTTAAACCAGAAAAGATTTTGCTCTGAAAGTATACAATAATTTTTCAAAGTGTTTTCAGGAAACTCAGTTAAAAGAACTAAAGTTATTGTTTGAGAATGCAGCTGGATTTAAATGGAATTTTTTCACCACTTAAAAATGGGTTTTTTTGACTTATCCGTGGTTTCTGGGCTTCACTGATGACAAATGAAATAAAACTGCTTAACATAGATCTCTCTGATATTTGTTTTTAGGTTTTGTGGACGTTTTCAGATGAAAAAAATGTCTCTTTAATAAATAGCTGAGTTCAGCTATGTGGCATGCCAGTAGTACTAATTGACTGGACTTGCTGTTTAGAAGTTTGCACTACTGATTAGGACATTTACTGGAGTTTCTGTTTTATCGTAATGTATCATAATATATTTTATCATAATATATTTAGTAGTAAACAGAATGAGGTATAAAGACATACCCTGAAGTAGTGGTTTGGAAGCATCAAGAAGGACAGGTTGGTACTATATGAAATTTCCTTAAAAATATTTTTAGGCTATTCTTGAAAAAAACCTTTCCATCTTTATAAATTCTTTATTTTAAGGATGTAGAGTGATTATAAAGGTAAAATAGCTTATTTTCAGTACTGGGCTTGAAAGAAATACCTTCCATTGTAGATGTCAGTTAATATATAAGCAAAAAGCAGGTTTTAAATGGCACAGAATTGCCAATTTCAAACAAGAAAATCCTCATCTACATCTCAACATGATGATATTATGTAGAGTGTATGCATCCAGTGTGTGCAAAACATGGTTCTGTTTATATTTTCATGCTCTCTGTGCCAAATACAATTTGCATTGTTGAACTACAGTCTGATTTGATAGTAGTCATGGGGTTGAGAGAATATTGTTGGTGGAATGTTAACATTCACATCACTCTATGTACCAAATATGTTGTGTCACGTACTGTTCTTTCAGTTTCTACATGTTCAACGTGATGCGATGTGGGATACAGTAAGTGATGTAGAACAATGCGTCGTGTGGTGTCTTAGAACCAACCTTAATGTTCTTGAATGTTCTTCTGCTTTATGTCCGTTTTACTGATCTGGAGCAGTTAAGTAATCTGCTAGTAAAAGTACAGGTACAGCAAATGTAGTAAAATTATCATGGGGAAAGTCCTGTGCAGGAATTGCTGTAATGAGTGGCTTCATTACCTATGGATCAGACCTATAATCTTCCCATTTATATTGTATGTAGCCTGCCTGACAGCAGACATGTACTTTACCAGGTTACTTAAATTTGTTTCTTGCAAGGATGACTTGAGATATACCAAACTTTTCTATTATCTTGTCTCCCATAGGTAGCTTTCTTGACATTCAGAACATGCTCTTACTATGCCTGTATTTATATATAACTGTTTCTTGCTCATTGAAAACAGGAATTTCACACCCTGAACTCCGACTGCCTGGGAACGTTAGACCAGTACGTGTGATCAGGTGTCTGATGTGGTGCTTGGCTCTACCTGGATCTTGAAAGCGATTAAGTCCTAAGATTTAAAACCCAAGTCTGTTGTGTTCCAATCACTTCTTAAACTATATTTAAATATATTAGTTCACCAATTTTGTCTTTCCCCAGTTGCTTTTTTTTCAAATACTTAGCTTCTCTTTAATTCTTTTAGATTGCTTATTTACTTACAGCTGCTCTCTTCTTACCTACCTGTTTACAAAGCAGAAATTAAAAATGTATCTGTTAGCAAAATCTTCACTTATCGATGGATTCACTGGTGAGAATCAGGAAGTTGTCATTCTTTCTCCTTATGCTAGAATGCAAATCTAGTGAGAGTAACCAGGGGAACAAGGAATTTTCTGTACTTGCAAGCTACGCAGATACGTGCTGGAGGCATTGCAGGCTCCCTGTTATCTGTGTATCACTGGAGAGCTCTGCTAACAGAATATAAAAATAACGCATGGAAAGGGAGCAGGAAGGAAGGGTATACATTATGTAGATTTACTAAAAAGCCCTCAGAATGATTTACATGAAGTAACGTTGAAACTGAGGGCATAACAGATATGGAGACCTTTTCCTAGCTTTTTAGTGCTTGCTTGTCTATAGCATGTGACTGCTTATGTCAAAGAGATGTGAAACTTGTCAGTGGACAGAAATCTCTGCTGTGTACACTGGTTTGGTTCACAGCTATATGGAGTAGACATGATGTTGTTGAAAACGGAAGAGAAACTGTGGTCTGTATAAAATGCTTTGAATATATAGGCAAAGTCATGTGGAGTTAATGAAAAGATTCTGATGAAGTGTTAATGCATGGAAAGAATAAATGAAGTCAGTGTTTTGTGATTCTCATTTCACAATCCATAGCTACTACAAAAAGAGACCAACCAGCCCTTGGGATTTCCGCTTTCAGATATAATATGACATGGGTTGTTTTTTCCTTACATATTTCTGTATCCTCTTCAGGGGTCCTGCTCATCAATGAGTTAGTCATGCCAGGCAAGCTTTAAATTTACCTTGTCTTGTAATGCCGTATGTCCAACAGCACTAGCTTGTAATGAGATACAGTGAAATCCTGAGAAACTCCAGGTGACAAATGACAGCCTCATGTTTGCAAGAGCTGGTTCACCTGCACAGCGTTCTGAAGTTTTGGTACATCTCTGCAGTGGAGTATTTCCTAAATAATAGCTCATGAACAAGAAATAGGAACGTCTGCTTTCTCTAATGTTTTCAGCAAATGTAATGACTTTCTTGTGTTTTTTTTTTTTGTTCTAATCTATAGCGAAAGTTTAATGAAATAGCATGTTTAATTCTGAAAGAGCCACTGGTTGCCAAAGGTTTAAGTTAAATAACATGTTACACCTTAATGTGGTGTTTGCTACAGTGATATGACCTACACATGGAATTGGAAAAAACCCAAGGTAGTTGTGTGTTGTATGTGTGCTTACAGGTAAGGAAGAAGTCAGGTTCTCTTCCGTGCTGGTTTTCTGCTCAAATTAATCTCTTTTCCTGTCCCTTTAAGTATTTTTATCTTGGAAGAAGTCTACAACATTTATATTGTCTGATGCAGGGACTCTTGACAAGATGGATGTGAGTATGAAGGAGAAGCGCAAAGTGGAAAACCACACAGCTGGGTTTGAACAATTTGGCTGGGATTTGGTACTTGATAAAGCCCAAGCCGTTCCCAAGCAGCAATCGGACCAAGTATTTTCTGTCCAAATCTCCTGTGTGGTCAGGTAAAAAACCATTTCTATGAAGTGTAAGGGTTAAAAATGAGTGTTTGGTACCTTTCATGAGATATTCTTATACTATCCTACTTACTGCAAACTGTCATAACCCTTGCAGTAGCTTGCAACATATCTGTATCGCTTTAGATAAAGATGCTCAGATAGTAGGATTTTGAAGAGTGTCACAGGACTAGAGATTATTTTTTTCATAAGCGTGAATCAGGCAAGTAACACTCATTAAATGTTGTTTGGGGTTCTTTTCCTTAAATAACAGTAATAGCAGAAGCTAGAGTGAAAGGAATAATTCACAAAGGAAACACTTCTTTTTTTCACAAGTGATGTGCTGTGTTGCAGTTAAATGCTTTGAGTGGAACAATTGTCAAGAGCAAAGACAGAAGGAATGTTTATATAAGGCTTCAGCAACAATAATGTTTTACATTCATACATTTTCAGCTTTCGGACTGACAGAAACTTGTGGAATAGTAGAGAGTCTGGATAGCCTGGGGTACTTCCAGATGTATCTCTGTGCCTTTTATAATAGACATCACTAGGGTCATTCGCACTGTCCTCGCTTGCGATCAAGACCTGTACAGCAGATGTGAAATGAACTTCAAACTTTTTACTACAGAAATTTTGGTTAAACATGTCACAAGTATTCCTACACAATTCTCCAAAGTGTCAGCTCTGTGCAGTGCTGCACATGTTGGCTCAGTCTAGTGGTCACTCTGTAGACATTGTCTTCTTTCCCATATGTGTATGCTGAATGTTGCTCTCTCAGCAGCTGAGTGTCTGCCATTCTCTGCTGGTGGCTTGAACTCGCAGGTCATTTCTGCCGGGAGCAAAGGACATGCTGGGATATCAGCTTTTGTATTCATTACAGCTGTTTTTCAAATAGCTATATGACTTTTTTCCATATATATTTTATACTTTGTTTCTGTCTATGTGTTCCATGTCATATATTTCCTTAGAAGTAAACAAGAAATATCTGTTTCTCTTAGTTTATCTTCCAGTTCCAGATATGCTTTTCAGTTTAGGGCTCTTCCAGCCTGGTTTCCGTTTGATTCAGTGGCGTAAAATGATTTTCTTATAGCATTAAATATAATAAACAAGTAGGCAGTTGTTGGTCTTCAGGGAGCTTTCCACATATCTATTTAAATGCCAGAGCGCTCAAAGGCCAAAAAAATCTTGTGATGGTTTGAACATGGTTCTCTGGGGCTTGAATACCTTTTGTGCTACATTTTGGGGTTTTTTTTTTATTTCCAAGTAAACTTGACAGAAATTACTTTTTAGAATTGACTAGAAACTGATGTTCTCTATTCTCCTTTTGAACTCTGCTAACATTTAACCAAACTCATCCTGACAGTTTACCAGATCTCTCTGGATTTACTGAAATCAGCATGACTCACAGTCACTTGACAGGAATCGGTTTAATTTGCAAGTGCGAAATGTTTTTTGCCAGCTATAAGTGCACGATATATCTAGGAAAACAAGGGTTTTTTTAGACCAATGGTAAAGATAACTTGCACTGCACACAGCACATGCTTAATAAGTTGAAATTAGATTTTGAATTTAAATGTTGAATATTTTAATATTGAATTTAAAGGGATGGTTCTCTTTTGCCTGTGAATGGAGCATGTATTGGTCTTCTTCTAGCAGTGGCCTGTAGCTCCTGCCCCTGGGCTGTTTGCCACTGTGAGCCTGGTGAACTTTGGCTGAAATGTGCAAGGTTTATATGACTTTGGTCTTATGGATGAGATACTGAGGGACATGGTTTAGAGATTGGTAGGAATGGTTGGACTCGATGATCCAGTGGGTATCTTCCAACCTGGTGATTCTATGATTCTATGAAATTAAGTACAGCTTTCACACTTGAGCTCTTTGAAAATCCAAGAATTAAGTGGACTTGTTACATGAGTTGTACTGTATCTAGAAAGGTTAGAAGTTGATTGGCTTTCAGTTTTACTAAAAGGAAATTTTATTTTCTAATGCAGGTCGGTCCATTTCTTCGATGATAGAACAGAAGCGTGGTTTGCAAGCAACAATAGTGTCACAGAGGGCGGACGTTCTATGGAGAGGTCAGGCCTGAGCCCTGACACATCAATATACACCAAGGTATGATTTGTCATATCTCATGTTATCTGTGGCTGTGTGATAACTACCAAGGTTGGCAATACTGATTACGTGACTGCAGAAACGTTAGTGTGACACGCTCATTTGAAAGAGCCCATGCTAACCTGCAGCTCATTCTAGAAAATCACATCTGAGAGAAGTAATCCATGCAGGCTGGGGTAAAATCAGCTCAGATGTGCCTAACGTTGTCATGATCCAGCTTGACTTGGTTGAGGAAGGTCACAAATACCCTCAGTTGAGCAACAGATCAGTGAATACAAGGGAATGTGTGTGTTAACTAAAAAGGTGCAAAACGGCTGCTCAGAACTTGAGCAATAGGTAGATCATTCGTGTCATATTTATATATAATATGCAAATGTGTTTCACGTAAATGTCAAGAGATTCCGTTTTATTTAACTGACTAATCTCAGTGTGCCATCTCGGAGTATCACAGGAAAGAAGGGTTATGGTATCATAAGCTTCAATTATAAAGCTCAATTACTGTGCTTCTGGACCGGCTTCTGCTATTTCTGTGAATGCTTCCTTTCTCTGCATAAAAACAAAGGTTTTCATTATGTCTTCCTCTTTTTGTAACAGTGTTTTAATTAAAAGTTCAAGTGGATCTGGAGCTTCGGGTTGGTAGCACGGGTAGGAACTGACTGATGAATAACATAAGCGTGTGCAACTTTTTCTCCTAAGTCTAATTCTTATATTAGAGCTGGTAATGTTCTCCAAATCGGTTTTATTTTTGCAGCATTTTTTTACTTCGATGGAAAGAAGCAAAGCTACTGCCAAAATATGCAGAATGTCATTCTGAAGAATGAATTATTAATAAAAACAGTGATAAAGCTTGGTCCTGCCACTGGCAATGACAGAATTTCTGTTGACTTCAGTGGGGTCAGGGCTTGCCTCTCGTGACTGTGGACAATGCAGGGAGAAAAGGCAGCTGAAAGCTATTTTTGCATTTCACAGTCCTTGGGATGCTTTATATCCCTTTTAAATGCAGAGTTGCTTGAAAGAGGATCATGTTAAGTGCCAAGAACTGCCCCAGTGTCTTCTTGGAAACAATTTCTGATCGCTGAATAAATGATTAGTTGCAAATAGTGCACTCATATCTCTAGTCTCTATCACCCTTGTTTCCATCCTGTGCAGGCTTCTCTTTTTTTTTTTTTTTATATAAAGAAGGAGCTAAACTGACAGCTTTATGTATGATTTGTGCTAGATAAAAATTTATTAGAATTCACAACGTGTTTATTATCATTTGGGATACTTTTTGACTGCATAAGTCATTGAATAAAGGATTAAAAGCCTAAAAACTGTTATAATAAAGCCCTTAGATCTAATAACTTTAGAGATTAGAATTAATTGAATTAGTCTTTGATCTCGGGTTTTGAGTTTTAAAAGAAAAGTTCAGCAGGCGTGTGCCATCCTGTTTGCAAAGAACCAGCCGGTGCTAAGTACGGGGCTGGAATGCGTCTGTACAGTCATTGGTATGGAAAGAAATGGACATTGAAAGCAAAATTGAAGAGAATTTTTCCATCCTGCTTCATGTGGAGGGAATCAGAACTGAAGTGATTGTTGTTCAGAATTTATAGATATTTTAAGTTGACCAGCTTCATCATATTACAGGTGGGAACTGGATGAGCTGGAAGCTCTTTCGCTTCTTTGTGTGGCGTAGCTGAAGTAATTAAACAGGCAAAGCAGATATGATAGGGAGAATCCAATTCAACAAATATTTGGGCGAATAAACCAGGTAGATTTATTTTTAAAATTATTTTAATTTTTAATTTGAGGAATGTTTGCTGAAAGATCTTTACTAGCTGGTGAGGAGGGAGTAGCTAAAAAATGGCGAAGCCTTTCCATATGGCTGTCTGAACATTATTATTATTAGATGGATTAAAGTAACACCTAAATTATTCAATATCCATCTCTCAAGCAATTAATACTAGCTGATGTACACTTAGTTAGATTGCTGTGTTGTCATCAACTCCTGGCAGGTATTGAGGTCAGAACTGTTTATTCAAGATGATTATTTTTGTGTCAAGTCTGTAAAGCTATTTCATTTCATGTGATTCCGTCATTATATTTATGTCTAATGCAAATGCCCTCAATTTTCCTTTTCAGTTACAAGATTGTGTAGGGTATTATGTTTCTATAAAAATCCCGGTATGATAGTCAAAGGAGGCTCTATCTCCTGCTACTTTCCTTACTGTATCGGAAGCGGTAAACATATATCTTCTCAGCTGCCTGCTTTGCTACAAGTCGTGTTTTTGCTGATAACTTTGTCTTTGTATTTGTGTTGCTTTTTATTATTCAGAAAAAGCTGTAACAAAATCATTCATTGCTGAGTACATATAGTGAATCCCATACGTAAATATTTCTGTCTGTCAGGTGGTGATGCTTTATCTGAAGAGGGAAGTTAAAAAAAAGAAAAAGAAAGGCAAAACCAAAACAAAGCTGCAGTGTATGAATATTTAGGATATAGTCTTGGATATCTTTGGCTGGCCAAGATGTGCTACGCTACCTGACGGTATCTTAGCAACTTTGAAAACCTATTAAAGCGTCTTTAATTATATCTCTTACCATTCACGTTTGCCTGCAGTGCATCTCCAAGCATCTCTTTGCATTTGTGTATGCCTGTATGTGGCAATGGAATTGACTAAATTCCTGCATTATATTTGCTGTGATATTTAGTTAAGCACGGTGAATATTTCAGAATGAATAATTTATCCCATTAATTTATCCTCTTAAGTAACATACAAACAGGATTCAACTAGGGTTTTTTTCCTTCTGGTTTAAATTAGGACTCAGTTGCAAGCATCTCTGTGAAACACTGGTTCCTTAGTCTTTTAAGTTGTGATTATTTCTGTTTCTTCAGATGCATTGTACCATAGCATTATTTACTTAATTATCTTCAATGCCTACCTATTTTTTAAGTTAAATACTTCGCTAAATCTAGACAGATCTAAGATTTGCTCCAATACGAAGCTGAAATTAAGCTTTCTGTTAGCAATGAACCATGTCCTTGCATCAGGAAAGAATTTAATATTTGCTGTATTTGAATCTCTAAGGCATCTCATTTCTTCTTTCCTTGTATTTCCTAGTTCCTGAATATTAAGGTGTTCTCTGACTGCACATCTTTGTGTGTCATACATCAGTGCGATTTTGAAATGAAGAAATACTATATTGATACAACTGCATTTCTCTGGAACAAAGCTAGATACCCTCATACACGCACTTAATTAGTAATCTCAGTAAAGACCGGGGAATTAAAAGGCATGAAGGACCTGATTTACCCTGACGTTAATAGGTAGCATTCTTGTTAGCTTCAGTGAGATTTGCATCTCTGTGCTGACACAGACCTTAGACACTATGACTCATTGTGCCATTAAACAATTATGACACGGGAAATTAGAAAAAGGTACAAACACTCAGGAGGATTCTTTATCTTTTATGATGCATGAACATCCTAGAAGTGACTGCCGCTGCTGCTCTCGTCCCTTTTTTATACAAAAATACTCCTTTGGGTTGCATCCTTGAGTATGGATTTGTCGTGTGACTATGAGTCACTAAAACATAGTCTTTTGATATGTTCCTGGGAGAAGACTAAGGGAAAAAAAATCCTCTAAAACTGTAGGTCCTGACCCCCTTTGATCATAGCTGATAGAGGTAAAGTACTTGGGTCTGACAAAAGTCCTGTAACTGATTGCCAAATACAACAGGAGTGCATTTAGTAGAATAGTCTGCAAAAATTGAGGTCAACCAGTGATGTTATCCCTTCAGGATCTAATAGGAAAACACATATTTTGGGCCTGAAAGAAAAAGGTGGTTACTGTCAATCTCATCTATGTTAAAATCATGAAATAGCTGAAAAAAACCATGGTGAGCTAGTGAGACTGGCCAGGTAGCTGGTGGAACTTTTATACTGAAGAACAAGAAACCTTCAGACAATAGAAATCTTGTGCTTGGGCAACTTCTTTGCATTTTAGTTGTCCAAGAGAAAAAAACTCTGGTTGCAGTGAGGGTTACGTCGATAGTTTTTAATATTTTCATCCAAATAAAGTGACTGTGTATGTTACTCTGTATAGGATCATACATACACATGACCGCATATTAATAGAAGAAAGAAGATGTGTATTTAATATCGGGAAGCACATTAAACAATAAAAGGTCCGTGTGAAAACAGTTACTGCAAAATTAAATACGTAAACTAGTGAGACGAGAAGGCCTGTCACTTAAGTTAGTTAAAACCCTTCAGGCTGGAAGGCGGTTCACCAGAACCAGAGAATCTCAATTTTCCACATGACAGGCTACCATCTCATTTATAATGATGTTTTAATCATAAGACATCCTTTCTTTTAAAGTAAAAAAAAAATAATCCAAGTTCTAATGAACAAGGCTTACATTTAACAACTCTCATTTCTCCCGTTAGCTGACAGATATTGCTGTTGGATTACAAAGTTTCATTTAAGAGAAAGTTTCATGATGAATGTTTCCAGTGTGAAGCAATGAATGGTCGTCAGCTGTGATCATCCTTCAGTTCTTCACAACCGTGCCTCTAACGTACATCGCTGACATCCTATTTCTGAGATGAATTTGAACTTGATTGAGGTGTTCCTTTTCGATCTGAAAGGCCATGTCGAAGTGGAACCTTGAAAAGATCCTACCAAAGTAGGTTGCATTAAGTTTTATTAACTCCTTTATGAGCAAATATAATTAGAAATCAAGGAAACACCAATAATGTTCCACATCATCCTTATTGTTGAAGGAAACCGAGGCTTAAGTCAGATCGCTGTAAATACCTTCTTCTCAGAGCTGTGTTATTGAAAAAATCTAGTGTCCACGAGGATGAAGATGTGAAAGCAAGAAGCTATTTCATTGGATTTAGATAGCTTAAATATTTTAATTAACCATGATAAAGGAAATAGCGCTGAAATCCTGAAAAATAATGCTGGAGTACTGCAATAAGAAAAAGTGGGTGAGTACTGTTGATGTAGTGAGTGCATCAAAGTAAATTAGTCGGCTAAGATGTGCAGATGTTTTTCAGACTCTTATCCTGAAGCGTTATTAATGGTGGCGCACAGGTATGTGATTATCATAGAAGCTAGGTAGCTAACAGGAATGTGTTTTAGCATTGCTAGAGCTACTGTGTGAGTTTTAAATAACTTCATAAGTGCTTGGAAGCTCAACCTGCAATCCCCTACTATTTTGGATGAACTATTTGAAATTAGTACTTTAATGATGTTTGTCTAAAACCACAATAACACAGTACTGAGTTCCTTTTTATTATTCTGCATGTGGCATTCATTTTACCCACATAGTCTGTGTTACCAAACCTAAATATTTTAATTTGAACCTGGAAGCTTGAGTGCAGAGGCCGTGCTGCAGCAGTTTCGAAGTACACGGAAGGGTTTCGTTTAGCCCTAAGTGGAGCTTGCCTAATAACTTACACGTAAAAGGATCACGTTGTACTCAATGCTTACCTTGATTTAAAATAAGGGTGGCAGTCCCAGGGAAGGCATGAGTGAATATATCCAAACTGATTTTCTTTAATGCTTTCAATTTTGTCTGATTGATCAAATAAGCCACACAGAATTGTGTCTGTCCACGGATGGATGAATATGGGCAAAGCTGCACAATTGTTGTACGTGGGAATGTAATAGTTTTTTAAATGTACAAATCATTCATATGATTTACAAGCTTTCATGATAAAAACAAACATTAAAGGATAAATCAGTTGCTTGTATAAACACTTACTATGATTCTGCAGTAGTATACTAAAGTTTTTTGTTTGTTTCAAGTCAACCCTTTGTCGCACTGGGACATGCACCAGCAAACAAACTCACTCCTATCGAGGAAATATGGAAGTTCTCTTACATAGAGGAGGTTCTTTCTTCCATTGAAACACAGCCCGCATACAACCCACTCCGTTTACTCCATCTTTGCACATGGAGCTAAGATGATATTCTTTGTAAGACTCCTGGGTATTGTGTTCTGCACTTCACTTAACTCAGGAGCTGCTACGTCTGTAGCTTTGTAAACAGTGTCCAGGCTAGAGGAACATGAATGTGGTGCTAACCATCTTTTTCTTTCATCTTTCTGAGTAAAAAGACATATTGACCCAAAACGGTAGGAAAAACCATAAAAGCACACTAAGGTCTAAACTCTGTTAGATGTTTATACGGGGTACTACTTCTTATCAAAATTCCTTTAATTACTAATAACAGGTAAGTATTTAGATATCTAATTTTCAAAAAAGTAGGTAAATAAACAGAGTGGGTAATAAACAAATGTTCTGCCTTATGGTTTAAAATAATGTGTACACTTCCCACTGACACAGAAACTGAGTGCTGGGTACATCTCCAAAGATGCTCTTCTTTGTACAAGATCGGACTAATAAGGATACTAGAACAAATAGATTTACACAGTTTGAAAAGAAACCAATATCCGAAACAGGCTAGTAGTTAATGTAACTTGTATGGATAATTTCTTCAATGAGTGTCACCTAGTAAATAGTTATTTAAGCTGTTTTTATTTTATTCATAGAGCAAATTGACTGAGTTGAGAAAATTGTATTTTCTCTGTTTCTCTTACAGGCCTCTGGGAATCCCTGCAATTGTTTTAAAGCAAAAAGTCTGATACTTATTTACACTTGATTTTAAATTTGTTTTTCCTTTGGATTTGAAATGTTTTTATACATGGAGTCTTGGCAAAAACATATTTTTGCCAGTAATTGATAGGGAATTACCACTGCTTTGAAGCAGAGGGTACTATAAGAATAAAAATTAGTGGTGTTGTAGAGAAGAACTTGTTCAAATTAACTGTATTTGCAAGAGTGTTTTTCATTCTGAAAGGCTGCGAAAATACTCAAAACTTAGTTGCTCTACAGAAAAATAAATTTGAAAGCGCTCCCATTAAAATTAATCAGAAAATGATGCTTTGTCTTCCTACAGCTGGCCTCAGGGTGTATTTAAGATTTTAAATTAAGTTCTAAATATAACTGAAATCTGTAACTTTTAATCAATGTCAGTTTTATCCATCCTCCTGGACCTTTACGGAGAAAAGTGTTATGCAAACATAGACACAAGAACACTCCACCCCAGCTAGTTCTGCTTACAAGGTATTTATTCACGGAAATGCAAATGGGTTTTCACTGTTTCACAACTCATGGCTTAACTGAACTCAGTGGCAGACGTACACTTGGACTATATGAGAGAATCAGTGAATTTACGAAACATTCTTATCTCAGGCAAAATCCTTGCAAAGTGAGCCGGGGCTGTTGTAGCACTCAGCTCTCTGTATTTTGCAGTTAGTATCACTTAGTGATGCTCTGTATCTTAAGACAGCAAAGTCTTCATTGCTGGTGTCCTTCTGAGAACGTGTGGGTTTGATTTTGAGGTTTTTTTTCTGTGTTGTAGATGGGGAAATGAAGCCATGGAAAACCTAATAGACCTACCTGAGGAGCAGGTCTTGTTCTGGCCCTGACTTAAACCAGCTGGCTTGGTTTCACTCTTGTACAGCTCTGTAGGGGTACTGAGATAGCATGCAGAACATAAATAGGTGCTGTGGTGCCTTTTGTAGTGGAGTTTGTTTGACATTTTTCAAAGGAACCAAAACCTACTTTTGGTGGAAGCAGGAGTGGAACTTAAAGATCTTGCTTTCTTGCAGATTTCTTTAAAAATAACATGAAACTTTAAAAGAGCCTGAATTAACTATTTGCATTGGAAAATCTGTAAGATTTAGAACACATTTGCATCTGTGCCCAGCATAAACTCAGTGCTTTAAATTGTTTTTTAGCTCAGTGGTTTTGTTCAAGGTCATATACTAATTGCTGGCAGAGCTAAATAAAGAATCTAGGAGTATCTGTTCTATCCAAATAAATCATACTCATTACTGGTTATTTTTCTACTGACTGGCCTGTGACTCTGGGACACAGTGTCTGCCTGACTGAGTTATTACTTTTAGGTCTGCAGAAATTCATAAACTTTGAATGCTTCAACAAATAACTACCAATCTAGAGAAATGAATGGCAAAGTATCCTTAACCTGCCCTTTCTTTATATAGAGTCTCAGATTTATTGCCAATTCCATGATGGTCTTGGCCAAGTTTAATTTTTTTAGTAGATAAAACTATGACTTCATGATCGATTCCAAGACTTTGGGAGTTAGAATAGTGCAACTCGGTGCTCCTAGTGCAGAACCTTTTTTACTTTTTTTTAAAGAGAGTTTTGAGTAATGGCCTGTGGTTTATTGGCTTGCCTCATGAAGACGACTTTCAGCTGTTTCTTTACAGGGAACTTTCTTTACAGTGAAATTGTAAGTAGCTCATCTGACTTGGACACAGTAGTTTTATTGGAAATCTGCTGCTGTTAGTGATCTTTTTTCCTAGCTCTGTGAATGCACTGCTATGGCAAGGAAGCTCTCTAATTTTACATGACTATAAGGAGAATAATATTCTTGTAAATATCTGGTAATAAATAAAGTTGGTTTTTTTAATAGATAATCTAAAATATAATTACTTGAACTACTTCTGATCCTAATACAGTTAGGCAGCCAAAACTCCTGGGAGTGAGCAGAGCTTTGAAACAAACTTGATGCAGATTATTTCTATGCTAATGTCTCTGTTAAATGAGAAGCAGCACCTATGGAAACAAGAAGCAGCTCAGAGGCAACGAAGAGAAAGGCTTTATACTTCCTTCCCTGTGTTTCCCAATCTAAATTCAGTTTCAGTCAAAACTGTGATTTACATTCAAGCACTTGTAGAAACTGGCAACTGAATTATATGACAGTAACGTTGTTCAGTTCTAGACTTTTGTGTCACAGGATTGTCTCTTTGTATATTTGTCCCTGTTGAATCCCTCAGCCTGGGATATTCTTTTCCAGCTGAACAGTATCTTGAGATACGCAGTACAGGGACCTGGAAAGTTAAGAGACTGTTTCCACTAGCATGGGAGAGATTAATGAAAACTGTAGAATATGCTTTTAGTAGCACAGAAGGGAAAAATCTAGCTTTATCCTTAAAATATACTTTATAAGCTGAAAATAAGCTTTCCTATTGGCTATCCAGCCATTAATTGCATTGAAAAGGAATGTTCTTCCTTTTACTGTTGGGAAATTCAGTAAGGGCTGAAATGGGCAGAGCAGAATAATGAAAAGAGATTTGCTTCTCTTCCTCTCTGCTGGGTACGACTGTCACAATATGATTATCTTGTGTTTCTTTGTGACTGCTAGTAAGACAAAGTGACTTCCCAGCTGTTAACGGGAGACTGACATTGCAGTAGATCTTGTACAGTCAATCAGTTTTCAGCAAAAAGAAAGAGAATGAAAATAAGAAATGGCTAAAATATTGGGAGGAAAACCTGCAATTTCTGTCCATCACCAGAGGCATCTCAACTACATGTTTGCAAGCACCACAGAGCTTTAAGAGATTGATTTTGCGCAGCATTAATAGTGTCAGATGCAGTCTGTCGTTGTTCTGACATGTTTCTTTTTTGGACCTTTATAATGAAAAAGAGATTTCTCAGGCTTAGGTCTCAGCAATTCAGAACGGCACATGAAGGACTTAAGTAAGTTAGAAAAGCTCATGCTTTTTGTATGAAAAGTGCATCATCCATGAGCAGATTGCTTGCTTTAGTTATACTTTGGGTCTGAATAAAGTATGTATGCAAGGACTTCGCACTCATGACCAGTTCTCACTAATCTGATAACCTGGATTAAACCAGGTGGGTCACAGCTGGGCAATAAGTTGCTGGTAATCAACCTGAAATATTATGTTCAGATTTGGGCTCCTTAAGGCAAGAAGGGTAATGACCAGCTAGGGAGCCACTTAAATATGGAGCCAGAAGCACATGACCCATGGGGAGAAGGGGCTGGGTGATTATATTCTGACAAAGATGAGATTTGCAGGGGGTTAAGGCAGTTTGCAGCTGTGTGAAGAGCTGCAAAGACACCGAAGCCAACTCTTAGAGGCAGAGAGTAAAGCAAGGAGTAGGAGCTACAGGATCAAGTTTGAGAGATTCATAGTGCACATTGAGGAAGTCTTACTTCAGTAGGAGAGTGTTATATTGGATTGCTCGGAGAGCCTGAAGGTTTTAAAGACTTAGCTCCACAAGGCTGATCTGATTTTGTACTGCTTCACCCAGAGGTTCCTCCCAATCAGTGCTTTTATGATTCCATAATTACAACTTGAATTGTTACAATATTAGAATGAGAATAAGAAGAAAAACCCTGGAAGACATTGTTAATATTCATTGTATTCTCACGATTGTTTTATTTTTACATAAGAGAATTTGTAGTAGACAAAAAACCCTCTTAGTGGTTGTGTAAGAAATAAGTCAGAAAGAAAAAATGTTTCAAAGAGGGTGATACCATGTGTCTAGAATTACTTTCTTCCATTCCATCTCTGTTTTATTCTTGTATGGTAAATGAATTTGGTGTTGTTCTCTTATTCGTAGAGAAGAAAGATATAAGAATGAATTTCTGTAAGATGTTTACTAAGTGGTGAGGATCTGATTTCTTTGTTTCTACAGAATGTCATATAGTGTTAATCTAAATTCAAAAACCTGCTGCTTTTTAGGAATTTTCAGCCTTTATTTTTAGTTGAAAAATAATTGGTACAGTGGTTGTTAACCATTGCTGGAGGTGCTCTTTACAAAAAGCTGTGAAGTAGTGAGCAGGTGAGGTTAAATTATAACCTGAATTTNACTTAAATATGGAGCCAGAAGCACATGACCCATGGGGAGAAGGGGCTGGGTGATTATATTCTGACAAAGATGAGATTTGCAGGGGGTTAAGGCAGTTTGCAGCTGTGTGAAGAGCTGCAAAGACACCGAAGCCAACTCTTAGAGGCAGAGAGTAAAGCAAGGAGTAGGAGCTACAGGATCAAGTTTGAGAGATTCATAGTGCACATTGAGGAAGTCTTACTTCAGTAGGAGAGTGTTATATTGGATTACTCGGAGAGCCTGAAGGTTTTAAAGACTTAGCTCCACAAGGCTGATCTGATTTTGTACTGCTTCACCCAGAGGTTCCTCCCAATCAGTGCTTTTATGATTCCATAATTACAACTTGAATTGTTACAATATTAGAATGAGAATAAGAAGAAAAACCCTGGAAGACATTGTTAATATTCATTGTATTCTCACGATTGTTTTATTTTTACATAAGAGAATTTGTAGTAGACAAAAAACCCTCTTAGTGGTTGTGTAAGAAATAAAGAAGTCAGAAAGAAAAAATGTTTCAAAGAGGGTGATACCATATGTCTAGAATTACTTTCTTCCATTCCATCTCTGTTTTATTCTTGTATGGTAAATGAATTTGGTGTTGTTCTCTTATTCATAGAGCAGAAAGATATTAGAATGCATTTGTGTAAGATATTTATTAAGTGGTAAGGACCCGATTTCTTTCTTTCTACAGAATGTCATGTAGTGTTAATCTAAATTGAATAACCTGCTGCTTTTTAGGAATTTTCACCCTTTATTTTTAGTTGAAAAATAATTGGTACAGTGGTTGTTAACCATTGCTGGAGGTGCTCTTTACAAAAAGCTGTGAAGTAGTGAGCAGGTGAGGTTAAATTATAACCTGAATTTATCACAGAGCATTGCAGAACCACAGGTACTGGATGTTGTACTGAAGAGACAAACCCCTGTCATTCCGTTCTTGACTGTTTATGCTGAAAATATCTCAAGGCTGCAACTGAGAAGTTTGCCAGGCATCGTTGTCAACAGGCATGGTCCTTATCAGGGATCTGCCTTTAGCAGATGAGGAAATATACGATGTTCGTTTAACCTGTGATTTCAGCCTTACGATGCTAATCCATAATTCATTAATTGCCTTTTTAATTCAACATCCCAGTTAGTGATTCCAACTTAGATGCTACTGGTTAAACACGAGTAAGAGGCCCCCTGTATTTTAGTGAATTCGTCTGTATTCAGCACTTTAGCTTTATCCTAAAACAACCTGTACATACATCCGAAAAGAAGCTTTTTAATGCAGCTTTCACAGGGAATGAATTTTTAGTCATTAGGATACAATGCAATGAATATAATAATGTAAGGTGGATCTATTTTCTACATGTATTTTACTGTATCTGGATGAATTTCTTCATTCTGTCTTGCAGGTGAAACAGGATTACGATACACTAGAAATCCTTTTGTGGGGACAAGTACAATGTCAAACTCCCTCCCTCAACCTGCACCTCCGCCTCTGCTGTCTGTTCAGGTAGCACGCTCAGTGCTTGCATCTGAATTACAGATGCAGTGGTTAAATGATCCAAGCTAACTGAAAATCTAGTCTCTCCCATGTGTGAAGAGAAAATGGGAGCATGTCACCTGTGTTAGACTCATAAATTTGATTTTTCAATTGGATTTCTGTAGATATGACAGACAGCCCTGTTTTCTCTCTTACTTAAACAGTGTCATCATAATTAGAAATTTTGAATATACGTCTGTGATATTTAAAGGAGTAGTCTTTTTTTTTCTCAATTTGACATCCTTCATATCAACATTTAGCAGCACTTAACAACACAGAAAAAAATAATATATTATTTTAGAAATTATATGAGCTTTGGGTTGCAAGAAGTCACATCTCTAACTGGAACATTATTTACTGGGTCACAATCGTAAAAATTAATGTACCGGCCCTTCTATCTTTCTCTTTCTCTGGATGGATTGTAACTGTAATGAACCTTAACTGATTTCTATTCACCTGGCTTTTAACTACTGCGTTTTGCAAAGAGAATTAAAAATAAGACCCTTTATGTTGTTGTTTTCTTCTCCTTTCATTTCAGTTAATAATTTGAATCACGCATTCCTATTTAACCAGATATTCAGGGCATGAACAATAATTTCAGTAACCTCCAACATGGCATCATGTTAAAGAGCAATGCAAAGAAAAGAAAAGAAAAAGGAACTGTCACATTTCATGATGTGTTAAGAAGAGCAAGACAAGACCAGAGAGATCTCTCTGAATAAGTCCACGTAAGTCAAAACAAACTTCATTGTAAGCCAGTATAGTAATACAGGCATTAAGGTTTTAGGAAGTGACACAGAGGTGGTCCTTTGGTCTGAGTTAGTCCCAGAAGGCTAAAGTAGCTGTTCACATGGAAAATGGCTTTATTCTTTCATGTAAGTCCTCCCAGCGCTTCTGTGTGCTACCACAGTTTTAAGTGATACATTAAAAAAAATATTACTGCAGATTTAAGAATAATTTAGCTTGAATCCTCTCAAATAAAATATCAAAATCCTTTGGAAGAGTTTATTTTGATATTTTTTTCTCTCTCAAGACAGAGAGAGCCTGAGATTTTCCGAAAATTCTTTCAAGCAGTCAGTATTCTTATGTTTGAGGCAGCGCCTGAAAACTGGTAACTTTATTTATGTGCAATGCATATGACAGTTTAACACCAGATTTCCTTTTTGATTGGTGTTACGGTGGTTGTTTGGTGACTAACTTTTATTGATGTAATTATTTTCAAATACTTCACTTGGGTAGTTTTTCCCTTTGTGTCTGGTGTTCTGTTTTCTCATAGCATGATATTTGCCTTTGGAGAATTCTTCATAAGTGCATGCGAGCTCATTTTCTTATACGAGCAGCAGTAAAGTCAAATGAGCAGCATTTAGTCTGGAATTGATGAAATTATTAATGCCCGTGAGTGCTAAATAATTAAAAGATTCATGCATTAGAACTAGTTTTTTCTTCATTTCCTGATGCGTTTAGACTTTCTTCAAGCACTTCAGTCTTAGTATTCTGTAGATGCACATGATGTGAACTAAGTAGAATGATAGAACTTAACCCAGTGCTGTCAACACAAAGAGCAGGGTAGAGTCCTCTGTGTCAGTTCTCCACTGACTCTTCCTTCTCTGAGTCTACGCACTAAGATCAGTTCTTCCACACCCTTGAAGTCTCGCAGATTTAAATCATTTCAGCGTGGATGAATGTGGAACATGGTTTTTGGAAGTTTCTGGTTAGCATCCTGGTGTGCAGGCTAGAGATATTACTTCTTACTGCACTTAGTGACAGTGTGTTACGTGAAGTCACTAAGAATGTAGCTTTTGTTGATAACAGAGCAGGGTTTCTTATGGCTTTTCTTTCTGCTGCACTGCTGTAGTTTGCATTAGTTATGTCCTTGTTGAGTGTTGCCTTTTGAGGAATGCTCTAAGACCGAGCTGTTGTGTCACAACTTGCCTTTTTTGTTTTGATAAAGAAAGGAGAATAGATGGGCAATACTGAATCAAATTCCCAGCCAAATCTGACTTTCCCAAGTTCATAATCCTCTCTCCTGCTCATTTGCTAACAAATTCAAAGGTCCAGTTTTACTTATAGGAGACAAATGTTTGAATAAAACATAGCTGTTGATAGATCTGCATGTTTAAATATCCCGAGAAAAGTTATTATCGTGGGCATTTTGCCTATTTGCAAAATTGTGTCACAGTGACAAAACTAAAATAGATAGAGATAGAGGCTGATGAATTTATTTTGTCAATTATACAGTATTGTTTAGTGATTTTATGTCACCTACCAATTAAAGCAAACTGCTGGGGATTTTAAGAAGTCTGCTTTTTATATCAAGGAAGTAAATACCAAGCCAGATTTTTAAGAAGGTGAAATGGGCATGGTTAGTCAGTGTCTTTGGACTTTCAGTGATTCATTCAAAGTTTGTGAATAAGTAGCTGTACAAAACAACAAATCCCTTCAAAATAACTTCAGTCTCTGCCTAAAAGCTGAGTGACCACCTGTGCTTGTTATTATAACGTTAAGTCTAAACTCAACAGAGCTGCTGATTTAAAAATTACTTGTAGGAGACAAAACCGCTTGCAGCAGTGATTGGCATTGACAAAATACTATTTTTCCTACCTAAGTACAACATTGCATTTCAAATGAATGTGAATGTTAATTCGCTATAGCAGGATGAAAAAATATATAGACACTGGAAGAAATCCTGGGATCAAAATGACCTGTGTGAACATGTAGGTTTACCTCTGTGATCAAACTCGCTGCTAAGGAAACAGGGAATTAGGAAAGGTTGTTTTCATCTAAGTTCTCTGATCACAGATTTGACCTGTAAAACATTCAAACATTCAAATCATTCATCCTTTCGGTCACTGTTGAACAATATTCGTGGCCGAACAGTACCGCTGAAAATGCATTTTCAATACACTTGAAGGAGGCTTTTATATTTTTACCACGGAATGGCAAAACCAGTGTCACTGTAGGATTTGAAATCACAGTGAAAGTGGAGAATACAAGGCTGCCTGTAATTTCAGGGAGCTGTAGAGTAGTCACTGGTTATTTCCCTTTGTGTTTCTGAGTTTGAACAGGCCTTTTCCACAGAGATGCTTGGTCTCCCAGTGAAAGAACATTCAGTGATATTAACCTTGAGTACCTGAGAGCAGCTGCCGCAGGGAGAGGTCTTAGAAGGGTTTCTAAATGCTGATGCCTAAAATCCATCCAGAATAATAACAGTCTGTTTAGAAAAACTATCATTCATGCACAGTATCAAAAATACCAGAAATATATTTGAATTGGGTGAATTGATGGCAAAAAGACTTTTCTTGGGATAACACCACTGACATATTTTTACAAGAAATAATCCTCAAAGTTCATTTTGCATTTAGTGATCTCATATTTTTACTAGANAAGTGCATGCGAGCTCATTTTCTTATACGAGCAGCAGTAAAGTCAAATGAGCAGCATTTAGTCTGGAATTGATGAAATTATTAATGCCCGTGAGTGCTAAATAATTAAAAGATTCATGCATTAGAACTAGTTTTTTCTTCATTTCCTGATGCGTTTAGACTTTCTTCAAGCACTTCAGTCTTAGTATTCTGTAGATGCACATGATGTGAACTAAGTAGAATGATAGAACTTAACCCAGTGCTGTCAACACAAAGAGCAGGGTAGAGTCCTCTGTGTCAGTTCTCCACTGACTCTTCCTTCTCTGAGTCTAAGCACTAAGATCAGTTCTTCCACACCCTTGAAGTCTCGCAGATTTAAATCATTTCAGCGTGGATGAATGTGGAACATGGTTTTTGGAAGTTTCTGGTTAGCATCCTGGTGTGCAGGCTAGAGATATTACTTCTTACTGCACTTAGTGACAGTGTGTTACGTGAAGTCACTAAGAATGTAGCTTTTGTTGATGACAGAGCGGGGTTTCTTATGGCTTTTCTTTCTGCTGCACTGCTAGAGTTTGCATTAGTTATGTTGAGTGTTGCCTTTTGAGGAATGCTCTAACACTGAACTATTGTGTCACAACTTGCCTTTTTTTGTTTTCATAAAGAAAGGAGAATAGATGGGCAATACTGAATCAAATTCCCAGCCAAATCTGACTTTCTCAAGTTCATAATCCTCTCTCCTGCTCATTTGCTAACAAATTCAAAGGTCCAGTTTTACTTACAGGAGACAAATGTTTGAATAAAACATAGCTGTTGATAGATCTGCATGTTTAAATATCCCGAGAAAAGTTATTATCGTGGGCATTTTGCCTATTTGCAAAATTGTGTCACAGTGACAAAACTAAAATAGATAGAGATAGAGGCTGATGAATTTATTTTGTCAATTATACAGTATTGTTTAGTGATTTTATGTCACCTACCAATTAAAGCAAACTGCTGGGGATTTTAAGAAGTCTGCTTTTTATATCAAGGAAGTAAATACCAAGCCAGATTTTTAAGAAGGTGAAATGGGCATGGTTAGTCAGTGTCTTTGGACTTTCAGTGATTCATTCAAAGTTTGTGAATAAGTAGCTGTACAAAACAACAAATCCCTTCAAAATAACTTCAGTCTCTGCCTAAAAGCTGAGTGACCGCCTGTGCTTGTTATTAGAACATTAAGTCTAAACTCAACAGAGCTGCTGATTTAAAAATTACTTGTAGGAGACAAAACCGCTTGCAGCAGTGATTGGCATTGACAAAATACTATTTTTCCTACCTAAGTACAACATTGCATTTCAAATGAATGTGAATGTTAATTCGCTATAGCAGGGTGAAAAAATATATAGACACTGGAAGAAATCCTGGGGTCAAAATGACCTGTGTGAACATGTAGGTTTACCTCTGTGATCAAACTCGCTGCTAAGGAAACAGGGAATTAGGAAAGGTCGTTTTCATCTAAGTTCTCTGATCACAGATTTGACCTGTAAAACATTCAAACCATTCATCCTTTCGGTCATTGTTGAACAACATTCGTGGCCGAACAGTACCGATGAACATGCATTTTCAATACACTTGAAGGAGGCTTTTATATTTTTACCACAGAATGGCAAAACCAGTGTCACTGTAGGATTTGAAGTCACAGTGAAAGTGGAGAATACAAGGCTGCCTATAATTTCAGGGAGCTGTAGAGTAGTCACTGGTTATTTCCCTTTGTGTTTCTGAGTTTGCAGCAGGCCTTTTTCACCGTGATGCTTGGTCTCCCAGTGAAAGAACATTCAGTGATATTAACCTTGAGTACCTGAGAGCAGCTGCTACAGGGAGAGCTCTTAGAAGGGTTTCTAAATGCTGATGCCTAAAATCCATCCAGAATCATAACACTCTGTTTAGAAAAAAATATCATTCATGCACAGTATCAAAAATACCAGAAATATATTTGAATTGGGTGAATTGATAGCAAAAAGACTTTTCTGGGGATAACACCAATGACATATTTTTACAAGAAATAATCCTCAATGTTCATTTTGTGTTTAGTGATCTCCTCATATTTTTACTAGAATATTGTATTTTCAGTGTAACTTTACACATTGGCGTATTATTTTCTGTTGTACAGGGAGTGTATAAAAAACATTGAATTGACAATATAAATGATACCTGTTTAGACCATCTTGATTCTTTCTTACTCAGTATTGTCTGTGTGGTTTAAAAGTCTGGGAAATACATCTTTTATTTCATTCTTTTTTGTCATTGAATCTTGATTTGGGGTTGGAGAGCAGCACTGGAAATGTGGGGGAGATACAGGCACTGAAATCAGCAGTTTTTCTCTGCAACAACGGCAGCATCCCTGCTAAATGATTTGTTATGTTATTTTAATTACTGGATTATATCTGAAATCAAATATTCAACTTTGCATACTTCTCATTTGTTCAAATTATAGTCACATCATTATGTTCAAATCGCAGCACCCAAAATGTAGTTTTGCTATAGGATAATTAACCAGTGACTTTGAAATATGCAAGCAGGGAGCCTCATTTAGGTAGACAGCACAAGAAATAAGAGGAGCTAGTGATGCATTCCATTGCATTCTTATCTTTTGAAAACAAAGCTTCAATTTGCTTTGTTCTTGATTGCATTATTCCATGACAGATTTTGTGATCTATAGTTATCTTACATTGCTGCAACATTGAAACTCTTCACCCTCTAACATGTGCTCCTGAACTAATTGCTTTGAAGTTCCCCAAAGAATTACTCCAGTGAAAAAATAAATAGAACTAGCAAGACAAGTTCGGTGATATGAAGAGTAAGAATAATGAGTTGTGTGTGCTATGCTGCCTGCAATATTCCAGCTGAATTATTACATATCAGCGTATTTATAGACACTGTGTGCCATATTGAATCTTATTTTCCCTTATCAGTTGAATTATTATACAAAGGTAGGGGAGAATATGGTTTTCCATGAATTGTCAAGTGATATTACAGCAATCGTACAGTAGCGTGGCTCATGGTAAAACTGCTAAAATCAAACAAGTGCTTTTCCTGCTCTTGTTTTCTGGTCCATCCATCTTACCCATTTCTGAGTGCCCATCTTTTCCATATCACTGATATTTTCAAGCCCTGTAAAAAAATGTGGATCCTCTGTGACAATTTGTCGTGGTAAATAATTCAGTTAATTTTTTCAAACGTACTTGGAACACAAACCCACATGAATGTAAACGCAAGGCATCCAGCCAGACTACGCTATAGTATGTTAGCAAATATAATAATTAAAATAGCAGGAACAAACATGCAGTCAAAATACATGGCACTTTTATCTGCTAACTTAATTTCCCGTCCTTCCAAATACATATTCCGCTTGACAAAACCAAATGGTTTTTCCTTGCATTTAGAGATAAATAGCAACTGTTATGGACTTCAGATGCCATATAGGTGACCACTAGGTATATTAATTGCTTTAATGACAGAGGCAAATTTATGAAAATGCAAAATGATGGGACAGCTGTATAACTTCAAAATCACTGTATTAGTTTCCTTTACCTTATGGTCCATGCACTTTTATCTTTTTTCCCCTTCCCTTCCATTGGTTTGCTTTTCCTGCCTTGCTGCAGTGTAACAGGCAGAATCCCCAGATTTTCACTCTGAAAGGGTGACACTTGTTTGCCTGGCAGGGGCATTTAGCAAGGGGTAAGCTCACCTCGTCCAGTGAATCTCAGAGGTCAGTAAGCTGGTTTTCTGACTTTGGAAAACCAGTTTGCAGTATGTTCTTGTAAGTTGTTTGAGCTATCTTACATATAGATACACTTTACGAAATGTTTGAATGGAAGACTGTGTGTATGAATACTTTAAAATTCATGAAGCGCTCTGGGATAATACTGCATTGTACAAAAGCATAATTTATTGGGATTCCTTAACTCAGTGAGCTGAATTTGAACTGGTTATTTCTCTTCTCCCGTTCTGTCCCCTATTCTTTCCAATCCTTACTCAAGTTTGAATGGTTATTTTTCTATTGAAATTGAGTATGTGCTACTGCTTTTCTTTCTGATCACCCTCACCTAAGTCCTAAGTCCATGGGAGGATGCAAGATGGAATGTTAATACTCATAGAAAACATCGAATAAATTTTCCCATTTCTGATGTGAATTCTGATTTGGAATATGCTCATGCAAGTCTATAAGGGGGAGCTTATAACTTAAGAAATGCATTCTGAACTGTTTATAGATTTAGAAACAGAGGTTATCAAGGCAATGTTAAAGGTCTGTAAGTGTCTGCCTGCTGCTTCAAGACTGTTAATGCCTGTGCAAACTTCCGCAAGATGATCGCTATCATGATAGAGACATTACAACGTTATTTTTCACTGGTGGATGGATATAGATAATTGTGTTGGGTACAGACTGACCTAACTGAATTTTGCTATGTATAGTATACACTTATCAGATAAGGGAATGCTTGAACATGCTTGAAGGGTGCTCAGAGTACATTGCTTTTGTCATCTAGAAACAATTTATTTTTCTTTTTGTGTAAATGTAGTTCCACAAATGGTAAGGAGAGTGTTCTATTAAGCCCAACAGAGAGCTCAGGCACAGTCTTCATTAAAGTGGTACAAAGACCACACCATCTGCTACAACGAGTCCCAGCTCTCACTGGGTTTGTTTGCTCAGTAGTTCCTGCTGGCTGAAGCCACCTGTTCACTTAATTAGAAACACGTTCTTAAAATAATGCGAACTACAAGCACTGTGTCTCTCAAGAAGTGGGGTTCTGAGGCAAAGAAGTGAGTTACAAGAAAGGCAAAACTTAGTTCATGTCTTCAGTTTGGGAAACTGAATAAATGGAAGGAGGAAATGAGGTATAACTTTCAGAAAATACCTCATCAAATTTTTGTTTGATGTGGGTAGAGGACAACGTGTTTACTTATTCCTGTCTTTCCAGCGGTACTAGTTGTATTCAGCCCTACCCAGCTGTTAAGACAGTTCTGCATGAAGAAAATGTGTGACCTTGCAAACACAAAACTTAAGGTAAAGTGAGAGAAAGTACAGCTCTGAGTTTTTTTGCTGTCATCATAAATCAATGTCTAAAATGAAACCAGAACTACATTTGAAACTTGAACGTAACAAAGTGGAAGTGAAAGTTCTTAAAGCTGATCTAAAAAATGCTTTCTTGCCAGTCAAAGTATGAAAAAATGTTTTTAGGCAGAGTGAAGTTACAAAAAGAAGTGTGCCTCATTAGAATAATTGTGACTTACTGCTATGCAAAACAAGTCTGCATGAACTAGGAGCTTCACATACCTTTCAGTCTTCTCAGAAAAGATAAAAGTTCTACTGGGTTTTCTTTTCCGCTGGCCGACTGCCAGAAAGTGAACAATATTAATAATAGATCCGCCTATTTCAGTGGGAAAACGGTGACCTGTCTGGGCCCCCCGTGCAGAGGAAAGAGAAATTGAGGACACAAAAGAGAACATTGACCTGGAATGTTAGGCATTGGAAACTAGTTTCTTTTCCAGTTAGGATGGGTGTATGCTTTGCAGCTGGTTTTGTTACTTTTCTGCTTACTCCAGGCCTCTTAGTAACTGTCTCATTGCTCTGGTTTTATAGCTGCGGAACTGCAGGATTTGATCCACTGAATTAAAAAAGTTGATTGGGATTACTGGAACCATGTATAATAAATAGAACAATGTTCATCTCTGTTTTGTTTTATGAAAGTTATATATTATCATTATTATATTAAGAAATAAACTTACATTTTTTAACTTTAGAAATAGATTTTTAAATGTTGGACCTGCAGTGTGTGTCTCTGTTACTTTATTGCCTGCTTTTATACAAGCAATCTTAATGAATTGGTTAATTACTTAATGGGACTTGAAGATAATAAACCTTCACGAAGTGTTTAATATTAATTATGACTATTATCATTATTAAGTATTACTCATTTACTGCAGGAGGGACTGAATCATGGCTGCTGGTACAAAAGATATTGTAGAATTCACAGTATCTCTTAATTTTGTCCTCTTGTTTAACTCAGGGCGGTTTCTAGCTGTGATGAGGGATAAAGAGTTGAATCACATAAGTAAATTATTCCCTATTGGAAACTCAACAGTGTATACAATGCTTCATGACCAGTCTTATTTCTTTCTTCCTCTAATCTCTCCTGATACCGTACTCTCATAATGTTGCAGCCTTGAATTATTTCTTGCTTTCTGTAATTACCTGTCCTATTATATCCAGTTTCCTTTCCAGTCATGCTGTAGTTATAATTCTCGCTGTAGTTATTATTCTCTTTAACCCTGCAAACTCCCTTTGGGGTCTGCCTTAATTTTGGCAGTACTAGGGCTCCGGATTCTTCATCTGCTGATTTCACTAGTAAATCAGATGTCGGTGAAATTCAGTGTAGCAGGTCAAACAGAGGTAGATCACCTGCCTTTGTGTGTCCGAATTGTGGGTTTATAGTTCTGGGACCTTTATATGTGTAGTTCTCTTCCCTTTTTCCATGTGCATCCAAACAAACATAGCGTGCAGCTTAACAAGTCTGGTCATTCCCATGGATGCAAATGCAGAAGAACGTGGGTCCTGTTTTCTCAGTGAACCAAGGACACAGTCCAGTCAGTTAACGCACTGTGAATTTACAGCAGTTTAACCCATAAGTTGTCTAATCTTTCTTTCACAGCATTGAAACAGAACAAAGATCAGAAAGAGTGGTTTGAATATTCAGGTCCAAGAAACTCAGAATTTACTAGTTGATTGCTCTGGCCAAGTTGCATTCAGTTGTGGACTAGGTTCTTCTGTAGGTCTGGAACAGAGCAGGATGTAAGAGAAGGTAGAAGAGAGAAGCTATTGACTATAGAGTCTGAAATGTGAGAAACAATGGTAAAAAAAAATTAATTGGCTGTTGGACACGTCCTGTGGTTGGCAAATACCTTTAGTCATGTACATCGTGATATAAAATTGACAAGCACCTTTTACACACAAAATAAGTTGAAATGTATATTGAGAATTTGTTGCTATTTCCCTTTCTTTAAATACCATAAAATATGGATGAATTCTAACAAAGAGATAAATGTATCTGAATAAAATTACTTCTGTATATGTCAAGTTGATATAGCAGTTTCCATGGTAAACAAACATTGTACATAAATACTTAAATAAATAGCTGTATATTTAGAATGGTAGCAAGCTGTTAACCAAGATTTAGACACTGATAAACAAGAGCCTGTAGAGAATCCTGGTGCCTTCAACTGTCTATATATCTATTCAATTAGCAAACTTACAATTAGATAAAACCTAATTGTTCCAGCCTTTGGTTGGAGGCTGGAGAAGCAGACAAAGAAGAAAGAATAACGATAAGAATCTTAGAAAGTTTTAAGAGAAAAAGTAAGTACTCTGAATCCATACAACTTACCATCACAATGGAAGGCAGATGCTGAGGCTGTGGGCATTACAATGGAAAACAAAATTCAGTTTGTGCCACAAATTGAAACATTTTGTTGATGAGTTAAATCAATTTTTTTTCAACAGGAATCACTATAAGGTTTTCAGAATAGTAGACCTTGAATATATAAGTGCGTGTGTCTTTAGATTATGGGGGAGGGCAGCCTTCCAATTGAAGACAGAAGGTGATGTCAGACTGAGTGAAAGCAGGAAGGTTTTGGAGCTAAAATTAAGCAAACAAAATGAATTATTTTGATGCTAAATCACAACATTTTTGTGGGTTTTGGAGTTACTCGTGAACATCAGTGTTCTTTTATTGTTTGCTGAAATATGCTGTTTCCTCGTGTTCCAAGGGCAGTCAAAGATTCTGGTATTTGTATGTCTCTTGATTTTAACTGAGCTTAGCTACTGAAAGATTCGTTTCCTCTTCCCTTTAACTCATCTTTCTCCAGGCTTATCCTAAGGCTGTTAAGTTTTGTACCTCATTATTTCTCACATTCAGTCATGGTAGAATAAGGAGTGGTTCGTATTAACGGCTTGTTAAAATAACTCATCCCATTTCCGCCTCTGGCAGTCTTGTTGTTAGACCAGTAGCCCCAACCATGTACTTATCAGTGGTTTTCTGTGTGGGTGATGGTATGGCCTGCATGTCCCTGTACTCTGGTTGGGATCTAAATTAGCATTAGGACTGTATCCCATCTGTTTCTAAGGAATTAATCTAATAGTTAATCATCATCTATGCTGTATTACCATCATTACAGTAGTTACAGTTCTTTTGGTGATTATATGTGGTCATTCATAGAAACTTTATTGAACCTTTTATTTTCTATAAAAGTCGGTTTTTGTTATTTTTACTCAGGCAATATGTAACTTGATCAAAATTAATATCTGTCTGATGATGTATCCTGCTTCATCTCCGGCAGTGTTGTTTGGGAATGATCCACTCATGAGATGGTGAAAAACCTTCTCACTGTTGGGCAGCCCCCAGCTTCCCAGGGAATAACTTATATTTATTTCCTCTCAGGACAAACCTAAATAATCTGCAATTTGGACAATTTAGCAACTCCATTTGGTTAACTACCAGCTTAAACCTGCTCAGCTGTTGAAGTGTTTTATGTTAAATATACCATCCATTCAGGTCAAAATTAGATCTCTCATCTTAAAGACAATTGAGCTTCTCTAGAATAGTTTGAAGGGAATTTTGCCTAAACACATAAATGACACCAGAAGTTACCTGCCGCTATGTGCTTAGCATTATATCTGATGAACAGCTCAGAGAAATAAATAAATAAACAGTGGCTAAATAACAATAAACTAATTAATTACTGTTTGTGTTTTCTTGCTGGAACATGCAGAACTCATTTAGAGCTGCCATTACTTGTTGGGCAAATGTATCCTGAGAATAATGAATATATAAGATTATTCACTGTTCAGAGTAAATACATGATTAGAAGTTGTCAAAATGAGTATTCTTGACAACAATAGGGCCCAACAGCTGCTTTGCTGCACTGTGCCAAGACTCGTTCAGGAGCTCCTCGGTTCATGGACCAGTGAAGCACTAGACAATAACAATTCCCTCGCTGCCACTGAATTTTGCGGAGTCGCTGTGGATGCCAGGTGTCACTGACACGTGAAACACTAATAGTTCTTTGGCAGACTTTTCAAAAATAACTGAAAAATCCAGCAAACGTAGTAATTGTGTGTTGAGAGGGATGTTCCAGTGCAAATCCAAACTGATTGCAGTGAAATTAACTAACGTACAAAACGGGTATCGCTGAGAGGAAATGAGGCGGTTTTGGTCAGGGGTTTTAATATGTGGTTCAGAGCTCTTAGGTGTCTATCTTTTTTTATTCTGCATACTTTGACTCAGTGTATATCAACTGATTGAGAATTTGTTAGGAAATGTTCAGTGAAAGCAAAACCCAGCACTGGTATAACATGGAGGACACATGAAGAGGCTTTGCTGAACCATCCTGCTCCGTTCTAGGGCCAGTTCCAGTTCACATAGGAGTGTGCACAGCTATTAAAAGCCCTCTCAGCAAGTAAGTCCAGTTACCTCCACTAATAGCATGTGAAACGTCAGGTCTAGAGACGGGTCCCTCAGCTTTTCTGTCTCTAAGGTCTTCCTGTCATAACAACAAGGACAGCTGACAGTTACAGAGGAACCGGCACTCTCATGTAGCACCCTTGCCACAAGCAATAATTTGGTTTGGTAGATCATGTACTAGTAATTTTTTTAAAAAATATTTATTCTGATTTTTGGCGTTTAAGCCCATCCATTGATTACTTTTAGTACCAAAGGGTTTTACGGGATCTCCAGTTATGGCGCTTCATAGGAATTAAGGTTTCGTGATACATAAAACATAACCCTTGAAGGAAGAAAAAAAAAAAGAGATACCTCAGAAAAACTGGTATCAGTAATTACACCTTCCTTTATTGAGAGGAATGAAGATGCAAAGATTAATCTATGTGTCTTGGTTTTGTGATAGTTAATTTTGTCCATACAAATTGTAGATTGTGACTAAAAACAGCTTGCAAGGTCTTAAAAACTCTTAACATTCTGTCAAAGAAGGTTCTGGTATTTCCTTTGATAAAGGAGGTAAATAGGAAAGAAAGAGAAAGAGAGGCTTCAGTTAAATCTTCCGCTTGTGATATGTGGTTTAGTTTTTTTGCTTAGTAAGTGTGATTTGGCCTGAGGATACGCAGTTTCACTGTTTGCTTTCTGTTTAGTGGTTTACCAAAAATGTAAATATTCTGTGTATTCTGCACTCCAGATTTAGGAGTGAAGCTGTCTTCACACTTTACAGTCAGTTCATCTCAATAACTTCATTTCTTCCTGTAATTCTGAATACCTGAACTTATTATTTATAATACATGCGTAAGTGATATATCAGAGTATTAACACAGTTCTTTTCTGAGTTCTAAGGTTTTAATACATAATGATTTATCATTTCCTTTTTGCTAATTTTTCTTACCTCAGATGGGAATGTCACGATTCTTAAAATATTGAGTTGCTTTAAAAGTGCCCTGAGCATAAACCACACAGCTGTGTCTCCTGGTAAATCAGCACCTTAACCCATAAAAGTTAACATCATCTGGCAAAATGAGTTCCTCTTACCTCTTGGGCAATCAACAGAAATTTTTATAGACAAAATATGTTCCAGTGTTAATTAGAGTTCCATCCCAGAGGAGATCAAGGTGACTCATATGCCACTAATGCATATAAAATATATATATTCATTTAATTTACTCATTTTGATTTGTTACGAGTTCATTTTTCTAAAGGAATTAATGGTATTTTAAGTATGAGTCTGCTGCTGCAGCTCCACTGCGGCTAAAAAAGCACTTTAAATTGTGTCAGTACTCAAACAATACTAATTTCTTATATTCCTTAAGAAAATACAACTCTTTCCCTAAAATACCTCACATGATTAAAACATAGACACTTACTTAGCAGTAAGTTGGTGCCTTGTAATTAGAGTTTCTGAAAAGGAATATTCAGTAAGAAAAAACTTTATTTTGCATCCATTGTGGCCAAGAGAAATTGAGTGTATCTAGCTAGAGTATCAAACTCTATAGCAAGGGATGGTACATCTGTAATCCCGCGTCAATTCACTTTGATTAGCTAGGAGTGTCTAGAGAAGTGGGTGTCAAAAGGGCTGCTGGAATGTTGAATTTTGAAACAGTCAGATGATTCCCACGGAATCAGAATAGTCATATGAGTAACAACAGTATGTTTTTAACATTTCCTTCGGTGTGTCTAAGTACGTCTGGTCCTTGTAACACACGTTAATAAAACTGGTGCTGTGACAATGAAACAGGTTTGAGAAAGTGTCTGGGAGAGAAAGGAAAGCAGTAGTATTACGGTGTCAGCATGTCCAGAAGGGATAGAAAGAAATAAATTATTTTCAAGGTCGGCTGGCAGAAAACCAGCATTCTAGGATACTGTTTGTGAAACTTGGAAGTTTAGATGAAAATCATAAGAATAAGCAAACAGTAGTCCAAGTATGGTAGCATAAAACATAGGGTAGGAGATAAAAGTGCGATAGAACCTGCTTGCCTAGGCTAATTACATTGCTGAAAATCTGACCGCTTACTATAGAACAGAGAAAGGTGTATAATCTGGGTTTGATTCTGTTGTTTCAGAAGGGAAAAGTATCTTCTGTTGTGAAGGTATGCAAAAATTTTCATTATTTGCCAAGTAATCTTGCAAAGAGCAGGAGGGGAAAATACTACAGTCTCGGAAAATCTTGTTTGCTGTGGTGATCTGGGACAAATATTGCTTGCATATTACATTACCATCTAAGAGTAATGGCATATTTGCTCCACTGATACTAAAAGCAAACACTTTAATATTTGTAGTTATAGTTTCAATTTTTGTTTTTCTTTTTCCTGAGGCACCACAGAAAAAAAGATGAAAATTTAAAAAGTATTGCTTTATGAAAAATTGTGAGTGTTGTAAATTACAAGTGTTGCTAGAGTTCCCTTGAATTATTCAGTGTTTTTTTTAAGGTTTTATGCTCTGTGTACAACAGTGTCTATGTTTATTTGATGTATTATTTTTATATAGTTTTCTGACGCTTCTTTATGAAAAAGAATAAAAGATGTGAAGCTTATCTGTGATGTCAAATTTTTATCATGTCCAAACATTTTATGGTTCTGCATGTTTATGATCAAAGGATGCTAGGTTATCTTTATGCTTGTTTGATTTAATCTAACCAAGAGAAACAGTATTTTAGAGTACATTTTACATATACAGATGTTTGGCAAATGAAGTGAGTAGTTTAATTTTTAGCACAGTGTTCTCTAAAAATATTTTTAGGGGTTATAGCTTTGGTTTGAGATCTTGGTTCTCTGTTGAATAAAGAATTAGTAGTAAAGTATACGGAGGAGATCTTGTCTTGCTGATACATTCAAAGGGCATGTGGTAACCTACTCCGGGGAACAGCAGTAAGTTAGAATGTTGATTTGAGTTTTAAACAATACAGACTGAGAAACGGGGGTTTTTTTTCACCTAAATAATTGTAGCAGATATAATACTGCCCTTGATTCCAGCTGGTGATGTCTTTTAGTTTGTTTGCTCATTATAGCTTCATGTGTTATGACCATACAGTATAGTCCATGGTTTATACCAGCTGAGGATCTGGTGCTTTAATTCTGTCATTACTCTCAAAAAGCTGATGATGCACCAGCAGCAAACTTTAAAAGCTTTTCCTGTGTTGAGTTAAGAAGTTTTGAAATACGTGTTTATTTGCAGAAAATGTTTGTATTATTTTGGGATTCGGAACCTGTTGTATTCAGTTATTCTGAGAAGTAGATTCAGGGAATACTGTATCTACTGTATTAAATTATATGAACTAAGGTCATATATAGAATTGTTGAGAAAATCAATGTTTTCTAACAGTGGGCAGGAAGACATTTTTGTTGGTATTTACTCTTTTGGCAATATTTCTGGAAATAAATCACCTCTGCTGTAACTTTTGATGCCCCCATGCATCCTGCTCCTGCCTGTATAACAGCAAACATACGGCNTATTTGCAGAAAATGTTTGTATTATTTTGGGATTCGGAACCTGTTGTATTCAGTTATTCTGAGAAGTAGATTCAGGGAATACTGTATCTACTGTATTAAATTATATGAACTAAGGTCATATATAGAATTGTTGAGAAAATCAATGTTTTCTAACAGTGGGCAGGAAGACATTTTCATTTTTGTTGGTATTTACTCTTTTGGCAATATTTCTGGAAATACCTCACCTCTGCTGTAACTTTTGCATGCCCCCATGTATCCTGCTCCTGCCTGTATAACAGCAAACATACGGCTTTTCATTTGATATGAAAATATACAGGTCCCAAATGCTTCCTCGAGGAAAACTCCTGGAGACTATAGTTCTTAGCTTGCCACAGATTAGATAGCCTTTTCCAGTTTATCACATACAGAAACATTGCCAAATTGACTTATTTATAAAGTGTCTGAGACCGCTCAGTTAGGGGAAGATATGTCATTTGCTTTTAGATCCAATAAATGTGTATTCTTTTGGGAATGCAATAGAAGAAATGGCAAATAGATTGACCATGTGCACCTGCAAGAAAAACTGTCAGGAATAAAGTGTTACACAGTGCTCTGCTGTCCCTTGTGAGAGACGAACAACTGTGTTGGAGAAATATTGAGTCAACGTTGTTACTAGCAAACCTGGTATGTGGTAGTTTTCCAGCTTCTCTTATAGCCCTGAAAAATATTTCTTTGTCTAATATTAATGCTTGAATTGAATTTTATGTTACTTATGCATTGTTGGAACTTTAAGGGCCCTTCCAACCCAAACTATTCTATGGTTCTATGATTGCATGAAAGGCTCCGACTTGTAAAACTAACAGATACTGTAACTAAACTTGCATTCAAGTGGATATTTCCTTTTTTGTCTGACCTAATATGTATTGGGAGTTCTCATTGGAGTATATGCTGTCCAAGTTTCTGTCTTGCCTTTTCTTGCTGGTAAAACTTTGTTGTGGGATGCAGTTGTCACTTTTGGGAGCTGGACCAGCCTAAGTGACTAAGGCTTATCAAATGTATCAGCCATTCTGTGTCTCTTGCTGCTCTGTCTTTGCCCATTTTCAGGGAGAGAATGGATAGAAATTGTTCCTGTCTCGTACACAAAAGGGTAGAGAATTGCTTGCCTTATATAGTCCAGGTCAGAAACTGGCTTTTCTGAGTACTATGTGAAGTAATTATTTTTGAAAGAGACTAACCCTCTGTATTAGCTTGTAGTATCCTGCAAAATGGATTAGAGATCCCCTTTTTTTTTTTTTAAACTACAATACTGAATTTAAACTGGAGCCATTCTAAAATACAACTTGTTCTTGGTGTAGAAGTTAAGGACAGTTGCAATTAAAAATCATTCGTCTAGTCAGTGCATAACCAGATAATTCAGATCAGTGTCTAGGGCAAGTGCCTAGCTTTGTCTATTGTCCTCACTCTCTTTAAAATTACAAGATGTAGGAATATGTGTCCAAAATNATTCTTTTTGTTTGTTGTTTCCCTGCAATTGGGTTTAGGCTTCCCTTTTTTTTTTTTTAAACTACAATACTGAATGTAAACTGGAGCCATTCTAAAATACAACTTGTTCTTGGTGTAGAAGTTAAGGACAGTTGCAATTAAAAATCATTCGTCTAGTCAGTGCATAACCAGATAATTCAGATCAGTGTCTAGGGCAAGTGCCTAGCTTTGTCTATTGTCCTCACTCTCTTTAAAATTACAAGATGTAGGAATATGTGTCCAAAATTTCAGATGATTTAACTCTAGGTATGGATGTAAGGTGTTTACAAATGGTTGTTTGGGATCAGAATGTTGATTCTGATCCTGTTGAATCAGGAGATTCTTAAATGTAAAAAGTACTTACTGAATGAATGCAGGTAAATATTAATTTGTGTATTAGTATTACAGTATTATCACTTACTTGTTACTGGGTACTTATGAACAGTTCCTTTCCACATTGAAAGTATATTGTTGTTTAATTAGATACTGTTACTATTAATTAGAAAGGTAAAAAGAATGATCTGTATTGGTGAACAGTACAGTTTTTGGATTCTAACTCAGTTTTGTATAGGTGAGAGTAATTGCAGTTTTTAAACCTCTTCAGCGGAAAACTCAAAAGGCAAAAAGAATTATTATTGAAGGCTTTTAGTACAGGTGTATTGCTATAAGTTGGATAGATGATCTGGGAAGTGCTTACAAGCAAGAACAGCTCCCCACAGTCTGATGTTCTTTATGTTTTTTTGAGAACTAAATCTCATCCTGCTTGAGTTATTTTGCCAGAATAATCCCACTGCTTTGTCTTTGTGGCAGGGTTCTCGGAGCACTGAGCTGCTGGGATTGAATTCCTTTTCGAGTTCTGAGGCAGGTTGGGGCACGTTACTCACTGTTATCCTGCTGTTTTTGTAGGAAGCAGAACTAACCAGTTCTGGTTTTGGGGAAGGAAAGTGGGGGCAGAGGCCCAGCACCTTCTCAGTCGTCAGTGGAGTATGTGGAAAGTTGTCTGTGGCTCCCTTGGGCTGTTACAAAGATGATGGAGCCAGATCATGGATTGCAGAGACCTTTTTTATATTAGCACATCACATGCATGTCCTGTCAGGGAACTGCTCTATGAGTGCATCATCACTGGCAGTCAAACAGATTTAAGACTGCCAGGAAACATTCTGGTTTTGAAATGGTGCAGCACCACAGTTCCTGGAATGGAATTGTCTCTCCAAAATGCCTGTAGTAAGATAAAAGAATCCATATGGATAACGTTACAATGGGACTTTTACACTCTATCTTTGATTTGTTAAATTTCTGTCACAGACTTTCAATAGTTGTCATAATTAAATATGTCATTATTAAAGAAATTATAAAGCAGATTAAATCTAGTTTTTTTCTCAGCTTTAAAGTTATGTAGAAATAAAAGAAGTCAGTGTAGACTGCAACGTACAGTAAGTATTGACTCATATAGAATAAGTATAGACTACAGTGTGTATTTGTCACAGCCAAAGTAGAAATATTCAAGAAAGATAGACTTTAAATGGTGGTTTTCAGAAATGCATAGTGATCCGAGGTGCCTTAATTTAGAAGGTATATCTAACTTGCTTATGTAGCTCCTCAAATCCAGATTTAAACTTCTTGAAGCTCTGTGCATTAGTTTTGCAGTTAGATAGAATGTCAGCGTTTAAGTTGTTTTGTAGTTCGTATTTAGTAGTAGTAGTAGTCATAATTATTCAGTTACATTAGAATTTTTTTTTCTCTTGTGTACACTGTGTCTGGAATATACCTTTCCTGAATATCTTCTTCTAGGNGTTAGAAGGCGTATCTAACTTGCTCATGTAGCTCCTCAAATCTTGATTTAAGCTTCCTGAAGCTTTGTGCCTTAGTTTCACAATTAGATACAATCTCAGCTTTTAAATTGCTTTGTAGTTCATATTTAGTAGTAGTCATAATCATTCAGTTATGTTATTATTTTTTTTCTGTTGTGTACACTATATGTCTGGAATATGACTTTCCTGAATATCTTCTTCTAGGCAATTCTGCATCTTCCATTTCAGATTTCTCGATGACTCATTTCACTACTCAGTAGAAAAGGAGCAGCACAGGAAGGGAACTAGTCTGCTTCACACAGGGGGATAGTTGGAAAGGTCTCTGCTTTCTTATAGCAAAGGGAGGCAGTTTGTGTTCAATGTTAGAGCCCATCCTACTGAGGTTCGTTCCTACATTGCCAATGAAGGCATTACTATGGTAAATACAATTACTACATAAAGCTATGCAACCCAGCATGCCTATCAGTCCCACTTTACAAAGCACCTATAGATTCTGCCAGTGTCTCCATCAGCTCTATGCAAGGTGGTGAGAGTGTCAGGGCAAGTAAATCAGCCCTGTTCTCAGCAGATAAGAAAAACAGAGAATTCAGCAGCTTGGAAAGTTCCGTTTGTGGTGAAAAGATTCACAGATCGGGAAACTTCTTTGCCTTCTGACACTCAGTGTCATTTTGAGATTTATAGTAAGATGTAAACCCAAGTAATATAGTTAAGAAAAAAATTTTCATTTGTAGTTTCACAGAAGAGCAAAACAATTCCCTTTAAACTCCAGCACTAAGAATGAATAAATTAAATTAAGGATAGCATAAATTTAATTTTTGTTTATTCTGACAAAATATATAACTTTAATATTGGCAGAACGGGAGTTGAACATTAAAGTTAAATGCTGCGTGCCATACAAAATGCATTATGAGATCATTCAACATCTTCCCTCTGCAGTATCCAAATGTATATCAATAGATAACCCCTTGTTGCTGATCTCTTGTGTCTCAGCTGTATGTTTTGCTACCATGAGCCCATGAAATTAGGCATGCAGATAATGTCCTTAAAAGAAATGCTAAATCTTTGCAAATAACCTACAAAATAGAACTCCCACTGTTCACTACATATTCACACCCTCTGAATGCAGTTAGATGAACTTATTATCACACTTCAGTGTTGAACCATAGTACTTGTAGTTAGTTGCTATTTAATAAATGAAGATACCTTCTTGATCTCCAAAGTGTCATGCCTGTAATTTATCTGACTAGACACACTTTCATAATCCATCAAGATTTGATGGCAGCTTTTAAAATTAGAACCATTAGAATATCTTAAAAGTTTCCCTTCATATATACCTTTTCCTTTTGCCTCATTCATTCATTTTTATGTCTCAGAAAATAAATGTTCAACTGATTTGTCATAGTCTTTTCAATATATAAAGAGGGCTTATAGCAAAGACAGAGAAAGACTTTCTGCCAAGGCCTGTAGTGACAGGACAAGGGCAACCTTAACATGAAAGAAGGTAAATTTAGATTGTATATAAGAAAGAAGTTTTTTTATGGTGAAGGTGGCAATATGCTGGAACAGGTTGTGCCGAGGAAATTCTGGTTGCCTCACACTGGAGGTGTTCAAAGCCAGGTTGGATAGGATTTTGAGCAACCTGGTCTTGTGAAAGATGTCCTTGCCCACAGTAGGAGGTTGGACTAGATCGTCTTTAACACCCTTTACAACCCGAACTGTTCTGTGATTCTAGATCATAGAATCATCAGGTTGGAAAATATCCACTGGATCATCGAGATGTGATCCTCTGTTGTAAAATTAATCTAATGTCTTGTTATCTTTTCAAAAGAGTACAGGAGCTCTTTTTGCTGGACTGTATGTCTATGCTAAAACTAAAAATCAGCCCTGTATGTCTGTATAAAACAATATTGTAATATGGTGGGCTATAAAGAACAGGTATGGCTATCAATATTCAGGTCAAAAGTATCCAAATTTGGCACTGCCTCCATCCGTAGAAAGGCAGATTCATTGCTACAAGAAGTGAACAGTGTGATGAAATAATTTGATTTTAGTTGGTAGAACAAATGCAGCTCCCAGTGCTGTACAGCCAATTGTCTAAATCAACTCGTGTGTTCAGTAAGAGGCCAAACTATAACCAACCTTGTCAGTTCAGAGTGTGTTTATGTCTTTGCCTTAAATGTTTTGGCTGAGGGCTGCCCTTCGGTGTGCGGGGCTGGGTTCAGCAGGAGGGCAGGAGCTGCCCTGCTCTCCCTGGTTCAGCTGAGCTGGGGATCAGGGATGGCTGAGTGGGGAGGGGCTGGGCCAAAAACACAGGTGCAGGGGAGGGTGGGGCCCTTATAAAAGGCCTCACGAGGAGCCGGGGCTCAGCCAGTCATTCTCTCTCCCTCAGTCCCACATTTCGATCTGATCAGCCTGGACCACGCAGCCTTGTGGAAGCTGCTGTTCTCACCACACGTTCCTGAGATCTGCTGCTGCAGTCAATGTGGTAATTTCTTTCCTTCTCCTTCTCTCTCATTTTCTCGTTTCCTTCCATTACCTTATGGTGTGTTTGTGGGGTTGGATCTGAGGGGCCTGGGCTGTGCTCGGGGATTTGCGTCTGTAACTTTGAGTGGTTGCACCCCTCTGTCTCGGCTGTGTGCCCTGGTATTTTGGTGTGTTTAGGTTTGCTAGAGCCAGAAATAAATACTAATTTTTATATTCTCCTTACTGGCCAACGAAGCCAATCCCCACTTCCCCCAGTCAGGGCCGTCATGGGTCTGCATTGTGACAAACCTCCCTGAAAAGGCGTTTACCAAATCTGTCATTTATAACTGTAGTTCTAAAGAAGGACCTTTTAAGCATCTGTTATTCATGAAATTTCTTTAATATATTTGATATAAAGCTGTGGTAAAAAGTCTTTTTACTTTAATGGAATAATAACAGCAGTTTCCCACATCAGGTCCTTTTCTTAAATGTTTTCCTGAATTATGGTTTGTGTCTGAAAGCAGGAAAAGCCACCGAGGACTGCTGGTAATGGGGCAGTTTTCTTATATTACACTGGAGAAAGTCCAGAGAAGCTGGAGAACAGGCCTTATNAGAAAGGGTCATTGGGCGCTGGCAGAGGCTGCCCAGGGAGGTGGTTGATTCACCTTCCCTGGAGGAGTTTAAGGCACGGGTGGACAGGGTCCTGAGGGATGTGGTTTAGTGTTTGATAGGAGTGGTTAGACTCTATGATCCTGTGGGTCTCTTCCAACCTGGTGATTCTATGATTCTGTGTTTTTGCAGGCTTGTGACCTCAGGAATGAGTTTGTGAGTGCATTGAGTTCTTTATTGTACTTCTGCAATCCTATACACTTAAAAGAATTTGAGGATGTAACAGGTAAAAGTTGGTTCATTTACTGCAGTAGTTTCAACTGTTCTTTGTTAGTGATAATAATTACTCACTGTTCAGCAGTGGAATGCACCACTGTGTTAGCAGCTCAATGAAATTATTGCTTCAGTGTATGTGAGAAGTAGAAATTTAATCACTTACAAGGGCAGATTCCAGTAAAAGTTCATAAAAACCTAGTGGTGTAGACAGGTGCACAAAGTCAGCTGATTTAAAGCAGGCTGATATGTATCACTGTGCATCAGCCAAAATCAATATAGATATTACTAACCTGAGAACAGACTAGTAAGTGATGAAAAAAATAAACATCTCTGTTAAGGTTTTCTTAAAACTAGGTGTCACATGCCAGCCTCGAAGGACATCCAACATAATTTTTGCATACTATTTTAGATCTAAATTTCATTAGGACAGAGGAAAATGTGCTTTATAGGGATAAAAAGATCTTTATCTTCTGAGATTATTGAGAATGAATGCTGATTTTCTGACAATCGAGCTGAGGGATGGTGCAATAGGTCTGCGTTGTTTATGCAGTAATCTTCTGAGATATCTCCATTCCTTCTCCATTTGCCATTACCAGTCATGAGGTGTGCCTAAAATCATCATGACTGTTTTCAGTTGTGACCTATTTGCTTCCCAATTTGCTGTCTTTTCATTTGGAACACACATTCATTGCCTTAAGATAACAAAGTAGGCTTGTTCAAAGTTTTCTTAGTGGTCTTCTGACCCAGATGCAATTCAGTATTTGAACAGATTTGAAACTTAGATTCGCTTGATGAAAATTACTGCTTTTGATCATAAAACAGGGAGGTCTAATTTTGGCATTTTTATAAGAAGCCAGATTCTGCCTGAATGCATATATAATTGCTCTGATTAGTGCCACTGTGAAAATAAGTTCTGATTAATTTCACTGTGAAAATAAAGGGAAGATCATTCTGATTAATTCTGGTGTTCTTCCGGTCCTGAATTTAATTTAAAGCAATGTAATTTCTCCTGGATAAGGAATGAAGACGGTTTTCTCACAAGTCTTGCTGGGTGAAAATGCTTTTTTTCTTCTACCTCTTTCCCAGAACCTTTACTTTAGAGAAAAAAATGTGATTTTGTACCTTAAAGAGAGATATCTTGGAAGTATGAAAATTTATATTTTCTTAGGAAAGTTATATCTGAATGGCTATTCTATATTTCCTTGTGCTCTTATAAGCAGTAGAAACCTATGTTTTTAACCTACAATTGCAAAGAAGTATTCTTTCTACCACTACTTTTTATGCTTACATGTAAGAAAGGAGAATAGAGTTGGGCAAAAAGCTTCCTGTTTGAAAACAAAGTCAGTAATCAGATGTCTGAACATGGAATTAAAAAAGGAAACAAATTAGGTTACGTCTGTAATGGTTGTATCATGCTACCACTATCGGTTGTTTACTCTCACTAATTTGTAGTTACAGTATGTAATATCTACGATTCCTATAATTTCTCGTTATTATGATGATTGGAACTGAGCTATTCACTTGTTTTTCAGAAAGTATCGTGTGTAAATGTACCAATGTAATCAGACTACCTGCCATTCTTGGCTTAAATTCCTTGGCTGTGAATTTCCTTTACTAAGCAGAAAATGGAAACTCTTCTGAATACTTTCAGAGTAGGAATTAACAATGCAGCCATATGTATGTAAATTTTATGGATTTAGAACAATCTCGTGAAGTAAAACAAATATGTCTGATAAGAAAACTATACTAGAAAAGATTGGTGTATCTCTTGTCTCATGTTGATTGCTATTAGAGCACTTTTATGTTCTGAATTCATATCACCAAGCTATTATTTTGACAGGTTGCAGATGAAAAACACTCCAGATATTTTTCCCTAAGAAAATAAGTTACAAAAAAACGGATTTATTCCTTGCCTCGCTCCTAAGTTTCAGGCCCATCAAAACCCCTCTTTTATCTGACTTCAGCTTGTGTTGGTTGTCAGTCTTTTTACAGTGGTTTAGATAGCATTCTTGCTTGTCAACTTATTTAAAGAGTAATCTGAAATAGCATAAAGGAATTCTAAACATTTTGAAAACTATACAGTAGTAAGATATGCCTGCTATTAAACTAGAGGTATGAATTTAATAACTTTTACTGGTATGTAAAATAAGGTCATTCTTTAACCTGAATCTGTGTAACCCTTTCAAAATGACTCCGAAAAGACTCTTAATGCACTCTGGGTATCTACAGGCAGTTCATCTGTACAAGGAGAATTCTTGCTGAGCATGTGAGACTGGGGGAATGGGTTTCACGTCGGCCAAATCCTGTCAAAAGGTTGTATTTAATTTAAAAGACCGGATGTCTTTATGATCCACTTTAAATATAACACTCTGTAAAACTGAAGGATATATAAGAAATATCACTGTTTATTGAAATAAAACTACTGAACTACTGAAAATAGGCAGCTTGAATGTTGGTAATTCCAATGCAGTATACTTGGTGATTCCTTGAGGTTTGATGGAGATGTAATTATTATTTAATATGGAAAACACTAGTGCTTTGACACAGTACGTACATCCCCATCAAACATCATGTGCAGAAGGGCTTGGAAACTTCTTTAAACTGTTATTTTGTAAGGTGGGTCTAGAGACTTTTCCTTTAATTTTATCCTCTGCATACAACCATACCAATTGCAAGAGAGTGATTTTGTCCTTGATCTACAAACTAATGAAGGCCTTCAAAAATAACCATGTGCTGCACCTATACATTCTGTGAGATGACAGAATGGAAATGTAGGTCGTGAAAGAATGCAATACACTAGTGTTGCAGGAGAGTATTAATTCCTGAAACATGTCAGTAGAGTATGTGCAGCCAAGATAAAGGTGTGAACTTACCTTGCAGTGGCATGTTATACTCTGCTATAGAGGTCTTTTTCTTTCCCACCTCTTGCAAAAATGTAGTGTGATGAGGCTGATTTTCCTCTCTGATGGTGAATGTTTGATGCATCTTTATGTGGTGATCTGCGCAGTTTTGTCAAGCTCTGCTAAAAAGACATAGTATTATATGATAGAAAAGAAGTAGAAACCCAACTTAACATGAGTATACAGGAAAAGAGAACATAAAGGTAATTTTGTTATCATTCCCTCCGAGTTTGATTATCGCTGAAAGCACAGTGTAATGACTGTGGAGTAGTTTTCTCCTTGGAGCCTTTTCAAAATGGTAACTCATTACTTTTTATCAGACTCCAAAAGTAAAAAGGTAGTTTGACATTAGTGATGTTACAGAAATGTAGGCAGATGAGTTAAGGGACTTGATGTAAGAATTCATAAATAGAGTGGTTCATCTACTGGAGGCAACAGTTTTAAACCAAATGTTCAGGCTGCTAGACCATTCTACTTGGCTGTGTAGGTATATCACTCTATCTGTGGATACTTAATGAACAGAGGGATAAGTACAAATATCCCCCCAAATAAAACTGAACAAAGATACAGTAATGTTTTTTTCAGCCTCATGCATTCATGTTTGGAAGATTAAATGTATGAATTTGCTGAGGAGTAAGTGTTTAAAAGTATATATTTTGTTCTTCTTAACATGATAGTATTTTATACAAGGAATATTTATTCACATCACATTCTATGTGCTTCAGGCACCCAAATAGGTCTTGGATAGTAGCAGCGTTTTCAAAGGAGTTGGAAGACTCGGAGTGCTTCTGGTTTGGTAAGTGTGACTGTAACCTTTGGATTATGGCCTATAGAAATGTATACATTCATATCAATTTACTTTTTCTGCTAGATTGATAACAAGTACGTTTTTACTGAGTTTGAGAAGAATTTTAGTGATGCTCACGGAGACTAGAGGTGTGACCTTGTGGTTACTTACAGAAATTCATTACAACTGTGGAGTTTCCTTCTGCTCTGCTTGCCCTGTTTAATGTAAGAGAGTTGGAATATGTAGGATCCTAAGCAAGATTAGTTTCATACTTTACCTGAAGATCTCACAAAAGTAGACTTTTACTTCATGTCTGTCAACTTTGTCAAGAGCAATAAAGTTTTCATCATTTCTCAGGGACAAAGGACTGATTGGAGTGTCCAACAACAGAGCCAATTTTAAAGTACCACTATGGCCAGTTTAAAATTACGTGCTTGTAGTTAGTGGGAGAGAAAAGCTGTAGCAGTGACACTGTAGTATTACAAGATCGTACTGACAGCTCATTTCCATTTCTAAGAAAGTTATGCTCTATCTCACAGTAAGGAATGGTAGAAGTTTCTCTTATTTATTAATTTCAAGGCAAAAGCAAAAGTAAGAATAAACTTATAAAAGCCTCTTTTCCTGTGAAGTTAACATCACCACATTTTTAGTAGTGTTTATTTTATAAAATATATATTTAATAGGATCAATATAATTTTGCTGCAGTGGGTTCCTTGATTGGAGCTTACGGAAATTTTAAACTTGAGCTGTGAAATGCACAAGTGAGATTTAACAAAAGAGGTTTGTGTCTATGAAATATGAGTAGCTCACTGCATGCAGAACTAAGATGTGCTTCTTACCATGTAAGCGAACTGAGACAACTGTGATATTAACATTTTACAAGGGAATTTGGCTGTTCAAAAATACTGTGGGGACCAAGGAGCATAATTGCATATTGGATGCTCCCTTGAAGATAGAGCTTTGTAAAGCAGAAGGCAATGAGTGCATTGCTGTGTGCTTGCTCTATCATAATTTCTGTATGTATTTTTACATCTAAAATTCCAAGAAAAAGGAGCTATGTCTTTCAGGCATTTGAATGCTATTTTTTTAAAGAATAGATACTTTTTAACTAGAAGCAAATATGGTCAAAATGCAGATATATTAGAGGGGAGAATTACATTTATTAGTTCAAACAACAGCTCAGATGGAGTGGATGAAAAGATTGATTCCAGTCTCCAACATAACGATAGAAGCATAAAGGAAGTCCATTGGATGAAATGATGCTGCTTTGGGGCAAAATCTGTTCAAAGTGGGGACAAATCATATTGACTTCATCTTAAAATGTATTTGAAAATTTTGGAGGCTTTTTTTCCTTTAATTGAAGAGTAGTGGACAGACATAATTGATTATATTTTAAATATTCATACATATGGGCTGTTTGTTTGGTTTACACTATTGGAATTAATCTTGATTTCTGTTGAGATGAGACTAGAGTGATATTTTAAAACCTGGTGTAGTAAAGGAAAACAAAGTTAAGATACTTGAGTAGTTTCTTTTTAAGTCAATTGGGAAACATAAAATCACTGCCTTTTTATCATTGTATATGTGGCTATTGGTTTAAATTTAAAAGAATTCTGTTCACTTGGTTTTGTCAGTTTAATTGGAGATTTAATCCATGTAGAAACTGCCGTATGGAGGAGCATGATGGATTTTAACGTTACTGTGTGCGGTTGAGAAGGGCTTCTGGCCCAACCTTTTAGTATTGTGTTCGGAGGCAGAGAAATGGAGTGTAGCTTCAGCTTTGGAGCTGAGGACTAGTCAGAAGCCACAGTCACCTTGTCCCGATTTTCAGAGGCTAGAAAGAAACAGATAAAAAGAAATTGGAGGGCCTCTGGAATCTTCCCTTCTAGTCTCTTTTTGACATTCATTTCTTCCCTGCAAAATATGAGTGCCCCCAGAATAAAACATCATTCCTCAAAAAGTGGTCATAATATTCAACTCAGTTGTTTTGTACCACAGACGCCTAGTAAAGTACAGTACATTTATAGTTCCATCTGGAAAGAATCTGCAGTAATGAACTCGTGTTGTTGTTTTGCCAATTTAACACTTCATGAAATACTGAAGTGCCTCTTGCATGTTCAGAAAGGATTTCTGCTAGCGATTTTGTGAGAAGCAATTCAAATTGAATACAGTAATTTTGAACTGTTTGTTTAATAATATGAAGAGCAATAATAACAATCATGAAATCATCTGTGCTTATATATTAACATGGAAAAAAACCCCCAGAATTGGCATAAGAATGACTGAGTGCCTTCATCCCTCAGTATGTGACCTCTGGCTCCAGCAGAGCCACTGAACTGATTTACACCTCGGAACGATCTGGGCCTTTAGAGCTCCACAAAATCAGTCTATTCATATCAGCTGTTCGTTTTGTGTATAATGTTTTCAAGAGCTGAATAAATATCGTAAAAAAAAATGAGCTGGTGAATATTCAGTTGAAATCTAAATTGAATTCACATCACCCAGGCTAGTGGCCTTTCATTTGACTTTGTTTGCTCTGGAAAGTAAGTTTTATTTGTGTGACTTGCACACACTGGAAAAGGGGAAAGAACACTTGTTTTTAAAAAAGGAGCAAAGGAATGCCCAAGGAACTATAAGCCAGTTGGTCTCACCTCTGCCTCTTGCCTTGCACGATCATGGAGCACTGGAAAAAAAAAAGAGGTAATTGTTGACATCCAGCATGGCTTCACCAAAGGCAAATCATGCCTAACAAATTTGGTGGCTCTCTGTGACAGGGTTACAGTCTCAGTGGAGAAGGGAGGAGAAACTGGTGTCATCTACCTGGACTTGTGACAGGACTTGTGTCCTGTATGACATCCTTGGATGGTTAGTTTGCTTTTTCTATATAAAGTTTAATATAACTGTACATACTGTATCTTCTTTCATGTAGGAACTATCTCTTTCTACTTGTAGTTTCAGGTCCTGTGGCAGCTTAGTTATTGCCTGTCATGGGCATTCTGAAGTGCTGATGAATAAATACTAAATAGTGGTAGTGATAACTATGATGATAATATTAGTAAGAAGAGGATTTAAATCAAACTCTAAGACTTTTCAGGCACTAGTGTGTTCTTAGGGTCTCTTGGGATATTTTGGTGACAGTGTTTTCCATGGGGATTTATGACCACGTGGCTTTACTGTGTTTCCCAACCAGTTAAATAGGAAATGCTTATGATAAAGAAGTAGAAAGAGATGTCGATACAGCAGGTAAGCCTGGCATGCATTTGACAGCACTGGAACTCTGTTTGCAGTCCCAGATTGGCACCATCTGGATTGCACCATTCGTAATGGGATCATATGTGTACATGCAATTAGTTTATGTCAGTAGCTGTGGGGATTAGATGAAATTATGGAGCAGTAAATGCTGCTTTGAAACCAGCTTGATTTTGTAAACTCAACTTGAAAGCCACTCTAATTCTGGCAATTACTCCACGACTGCTGGGCTTAGAGGCAAAAATAGGACTCTTACACTCATAACGCATCATCACTTTTCCTGGAGCTGAAGAGCTTCCTAAACACAAGGTGATTCAGGGGAGGTGTTTTTTGTAAAACTAGAGCAGTTTGGAGTGGAAAATCAGAAGCTGAAGATAGATTGGTATAACAGAGAACCAGTGAGAATGCTGACCTGTGAAGCTTAATGTGAGAAAAGAAAGGAGGCAAAGGCTAGAAAGATAGTCTTAAGAAGTGATTTCTTTGTGTGAGAATTCCTGGCAGAGGTATGTGTAGTCAGAGGAATCTTTAATTAATGTCTGCTTACTTCTTCAGTGAATTAGCCTAAAATCCACCATGTGGATTAGTGATTTTATTTTTATTTAAATTATGTTGACAATTACTCAATGACTGTTTTCATGTAATGAAAATAAGTCTGGAGTAAGCTTGGAGGCTGAGTCACTTTCCTCAAGGGATAACAGGTGAAACTCTGAGATGATGTCAATGGTGAATCAACTGATGTTGGCATTAAATATCTCTCAGTGTAGATGACTCACCATGCACATCCAAAGTGACATCTCCAGTTGACTTTTAAAACGTACCTCTGGGGCTGAAAGAGCTGGTCTCTGCATTCTTTCCAACCTGTCAGAAACTCTACATCTTTATTTGACTTTTAAATAGAAAATATAAGCAAAAAAAAAAACCTGCTTTTTTGATGCAGGTAAGATTCTCTTAGTGAATAAGCTCCTGGACATTCCAGATCTAGACTTTCAGAGAAACAATATATCTGCATGTAATAATAGTATAAAAATTGCTTCAGGTATCCAAGAAATGAACACACACCTGTTTGTAGACATGTATATGAAGGTAGTTTTCGAGGAGATTATTAATAACAAATGTAAGAAAATCTTTGAATATCAAATACTCATGTTTTCAAAAGCCTAAGGACTTAAAAAGTATTATTGGGCTTTCTGCATCATGATTTAAAAGTTTCTGCGCTGGTGGTTGTCATATTCAGAGAAGTATAAGACAATTGTAAAGAGTATTTCTGAGTAACAGCTTTAGTTTTTCTACACTAGATATCTGATAGTAGTTGTATCTCTGCTTAAGTATTGAGTTTTTCTATTCATAAAATGTACCTTTAGAGCTTTTCAAATATATTTCCTTTAATTTCCTCACAGACAGTGAACTAGGAGAGGTAAAAATAAATTGAAATTTAAAATGAAAACAAAAAAAGGCAAAATAGTATTCAGTACAAAACCAACAATGATAAAAAATAGAATTACTAAACAGTACAGGTAACATTCTAGTCAACTCTTTCCTATATTGTATCAGAAGTGATAAATACGAGTTTTGATCTGAGGCTTTTTAAAGAGGATATATTACCTCTGAATTTGTGTTAAACTTTATTTGTATATTTTAATAATTTTGCTTGTTTTAAGACAGTTTACTTTGGGATGTTGAAATGAAATTGGAAAGAAAAAAAGAGGGGCAGAGCAAAAGAGTAGATTAATGGTCTGCACAGTGAATGAGTTAAACACAGAACCTTATACGAGCACTGCATTTGCCCTCATTTGGCTTTAAGGTGTAATTTTTTTATCCATCACAGAACTGATTTTTTTTCTCTTTCATGCTTTCTTCCAGTGTTAAAGCTTTCTTTCTGAAGATGGTGTGTAAAACTGATAAATCATATTAGATGCTGTACAAATGAAAATATGTGCACACACATAGTACAAAGTGATGTTTATTTCTGTACTCTGACACATCTTTCACAGCAAATTATTTTTCCAAATATCTTATAAAGGTGACTTGTGCTATATTGCCCTTTTACGTACTTAGATAAGGTGACTATAGGCAGAGATGACACAATGGAGTGCCACACAGATTTATTCCATCTGATCAGGGATGCTGGCTTACAGGATAGCCACAAAAGCTTTCTCTGTGGGTTTTATTGCCCAGCCGTAAGCCGAGCAGGTATCTTGGTTAGCACTGCACAGGGCAAGGCAGCTGCCAGCTTGTGGTGTGGCTCCCAGCCCTGTCCCTTTGTTGTTCCCAGCCTCTTGCTCGTCGTATGTCCCTGAGGAAAACTTCAGGAAGAAGCTACTTAGAGACTTTATGTGGAGGAGAAACAGCCAGTAAGAATGAAAGCGACAATAACAGCAGATAGCACTTTCCAATGAGTGCTGTGGTTCCTATTCAGTGCAGTCAGATTTCATTTTTATGAAAACTTGACTGTGAATATAGAGGAAAAGAAAACTGGTCTTGGCCTGGTATGGGACTAGGGATGCAAATGGAACTTTTCAGAGGATGCATTCTTTCAACTGGGCTTACACACTGGCTGATTGTTGCACTCCTTCCTTCTGCTCAATGTCATTTAACATCTGTCTTTATCTTAATTGCCCTTTCCCCCATCTCTTCTCAACCTCATGTGACTAATTTAGTTTTCTTTCCATTAGCCTAATTTCCTCCTAACTCCACTCACAAGTTCCAATGAGTCATGCCTGTACAAACCCAGTGTTCACTCTGCTGTGGCTGCTGTTCCTTTTCCCTACACCGTGTCAATCCTTTCTCTTTAGTCTGCAAATATTTTAGGTACACATCTACGCCAGCACAGTGGTTACTATTTCAGCAGCGCCATAATATATGTGTTGAATAATAATCCAATAAAGCAGTTTAATCATGCTCTGCAGTCACGCCAAATATATTTTGGTTATAAATTACATCAGAAAAAAACCCAAATAAATAGGTATAAAGGACTCAATGTGTGATTGTGGCCATGTATGCATTCAGATATCTATGTTAAAATGTCTGTCTGATGTACATGTGTATGAACTGATGCAAGCACTATATTCCCATTACATATACACTGTATTTTGAAAGAAAAGTTAATCACACGGTGATTCACAATAAAAACACTCTACTCTCAAAATACTTTGAAAATAGACTTATCCTTACTATGTTCACAGTTTACAACTGTGTGTTTAAACAATACAAGTAAGGATACTGAATTCTTGAGTTTTTTTTTCCCCTCTGGAGCAGGCAGATTTGCCTTTCTGAAGAGGAGAAAAAGAAAGAGAGAAGAAATTTATATGCAGTGCATATATATATATGGATGTCAGCTTAAAAATAAGTTTTCTTTTATTAGATCCAGGAACCTAAACTTTTTTTTTCAGGGAGTAAAAAACATGTACCAAAACCATGTAAGCCATAATATTTAGGTTTCTGGATATAGCAAAATGTAGCCCCTGTTTCCTGCCATTTTTGAAGCTGATATTCTGCTGTATCAGACAGTTTTGTGTTTGGTTATTCTTTCTTAGCAATAATGCATTGTTGACATAGTCTGAGCAAGAAGAGCCATCATGTATGTACCAGGCTGTGATCTCTGTGGGAAGAAATGTGTGCCTTCTACTCATTTGGTTGAGAGGCTTTAAACTCCTGTCATGACTTCTAATAGTCAGTCCTGTTATTTTGAAATTACTGCAGTTTACTTAAAATTAAATACAGTACTTCGTGATATAAGGAAGAAAAATATGTCTCACTGAAATCCTGCTATTTCCATAATTATTTCCCTGTGATTTTTCTATAGTGATCTCACTCATTTTTACAACTTATGCGTATCCTACTCTATATTTTTACTGCTGTCATAATGAAAAATTTATTTACTGGGAGCTGTGGCTTTTTTTTGCCTTTTGACAAATTCATGGAAATCTCTTTTTTTTTTACTTGCAAATATTTGCAAAGTAAGAATTGATACCTTTGCACAGATCTGCCTTGTGAGGTGCTGCGACACTTTGAAGTTCTTTGATCTTTTTATTTAGTTTGTCACACTCCAGGCTGTTTAAATATACTCGGGGATGTTGATAGACTTATAAAACTGGCTAGGAGGGCTGTCTGTGGAGTAGAATTCATTATTCTGGGATTGGATGTAATGGTTAGAACAAAAGATTGGAAGTTAGTAACAAATATTTGCAAGTTTTACAACAAAATTTAAAACCAGGTGACACTCCAGTCAAACCTGAATGCATAACTGTCTTTAATGTCCTTAAACAAACTGCAATGCAAATCAACTGGGAACTGAAGTTAGATGATGGCTTATGTTGTCAGTGCTACACTCTGCATTTCATAATGCACATAAAATTCTTCATCCTGATAAAAGATTTCTGGAGTGATTTCTGTCGAGCTCTCAGAGTAAACCCCAAGGTCAGGGCAGAATAAAGAAAGCAGTTAACAGTGAACCTATCACTCTCATCAAGGGCTAGAGTAAAGCTAGAGTAATTTTTGAAGATTTCTGCATGGCAGATGAGACTTGAAGAAAGAGAACCTTTGGTAAAAGGGACCCTACTGCTATCCACTGTGGGATTTGAATAAAACACCTTGCATTTCTGACAAACGTAACCGTTTTATGTGACAGGCCATGCGAGTAAAACAGTGAAAACTATGCGTTGACCTTCGCAAATACAAAATCTTTGGATATGGGACCGTGTAAATTTTAAATGTCTTCAGGTTTTAGGAATTCTGTTTTCTCCAGAGGTGCTATAACTGGTACATGTGGTGCTGTACTATAAGTTGTAATTTCTGTTTGATTTGCTATATAAGTATGGAAAGTATTTGCTTAAAAAGGCATCAGCAGTGATTTCTTAAATTTGTATTTATGAGTATTTAAAAGAGGAATAATTAACCAGACAGATTACTTAGCTGTAGTTACATACCTCACTGAAGAGCTCTGGGTCTTCAGCTCAAAATGGTGAAATTAACAACCAGGCAGTTAAAAATATGTACCTAGCGCAATATTTCATACTAATGGAAATTCATCAGAAGCCCATCAGTCATAAGAGACTTGTACAGCAGGAGAAGTATTAGCTGTCACTTTCTAGCTCTTTCTCAGGCTCAATGATACCAACTGCATACCTGAAATAGCTGCTCTGGCTCTTGTGTTTAATGTAACTAAGCTGGTTTATACCCTCTGAGAATCTGGGCCTCACTCATTAGTGGAATGCAGTTTGCTTTGTTTTACCTCTGGTTATTCTATGATGTATAGAACTTGAACAATTAGCCCACAAGAAGTCTTAGGCTACGTGAAATCTCTCTTCGCTTGAAGGAAATAATGGGGTTTTTTTTGCCACCATAAATTTGATTCACTTTTCATTTTCCTTTTGGCATGTACAAAAGGCACCTTTTTCTTTTCTGCAACAGAAATTGCTTTCTATTGTAGTGAGTGCCTGACTTGAGATGCTTCCTGCAAAGCTGAAGGATTCCTTCTGCAGGGAATGTGTCTCATCCAGAAGTGATTGCTAGGTCTAATTTATAAAAATGTGTCAACATGACTAATTGTAAGAAGAGTGGTGAAGCTTATTATGTGCAGTGAGATGCTGAATATCTTCACTGAATACAGCAGCGTATTTCAACTGTGGCAGTAACATCGCAAAGCCTTTCGCACAGCGGGTTGTTTTTATAAATGTGATACGGCTTCAGAACAAATGACATAAATGGCTCTAAAATAGATGACAACTGGCAAATTGATGTTTATTCTGCTTAAGAACAGAGTCTAATTTTAAATACGTATTTCACAGCGGTCATAGTTTTTGTGAGAAATCTTTTCCATTTGCTTGCAGTTTTCCTAGTGCTTTTCCATAATGCTTCCTACTTGTTTTTTTCTACGTATTTTCTCAGCCTCTTAGGACAAAAGAAAGCACAGTTCTTGAGGGAGAACTGAGTTGCAACTGTTCCTGCTCTGATGGCACTGTGGTTAAACTACTGATGGATCAGCATTCTCCAAGATATGTATTGGAGCTATGTATTATCTTCCTTTACATTGAATCTTCACCACTCATTGACTTCTACAGAACTTGAAGTTCTCACAAGTTGACTAATAACTACACCATTCTTTGGGTTTTTTGCATAGTTTTTCCATAGGTGGTAGGATAATAATCTGGTTATTAAAATATGGCAAGTCATTTTTTCACGTTGTTTTTTCTTCATTTTCTAGAATACTTTTTTCTTTTAATCATATCTAAAATGTTTTAATTGAAATTAACCTTCAGATACTTTTCCTTATGCGTGTGTTTTTTCCTAACCATTCCCTTTTCCTTATAGCCTGTCAAATGAGACCTGTCACTCACTTCTCCCTTGTTGCTGTTTGAACAAGATCATCTTGAATTCATAGAGATTGATGCTCTTTGCATAGTCAATTTTATTGTGCTTAGGAGACTCTAAACCTATGTGACCTCACCAGTAGCTGTGAGGATAAAAGTGTGTTGTGAAATGAAGGAGAAAAGAAAGTCCAAACAACTCTTCCTGTGTTCTTTACATGCAGGCAGGTTACAGTCTTACCAGGTATAAAGGCATGGGAGGGCAAATGCAAATGAGGGAAGCTGTAATAGATCAAGGAGAGTCGTTGAACATTGACAAATTATTGTATGTGGAAGTTCACAGGTGTGAAGATTTTTGCAACAGCACCATTTTGAACAAACCTTGTTCTCTCTAAAGATGACAGTCCTTAGAATCCAAAATATTTCACAGTAATGCCTTCTCTTTTCAGATAAAAGAGTCCCCAACGTCTTTATTTTCTGTCTATCATCTAAGACACTCTAGAAGCCTTATCAAAGCTGTAGCCTTATAAATTGTTTTTACTTCTGGAATGGAACTAGTATGATATTTACACATCAAGGCTATTAAAATATAGCTCAGATTAACTCTCTGGATGTGTCAAAACCAAGCTTCGGTTCTGTGGAGTTTTCAAAAACCAACATCAAAGGTACTCGTAAAGAAATTCACCTTCTAGAAAAGTTCTTGTATTTTGTATCTCCTAACAAGGTATTGATAAAGAGCAGGGTACAAATTAATTGCCTGTTGTTATATTTCCTCTGGAGGGATGAGCAGGGGACATAAAAATCTCAAGAATTTCTCAATATCTTGCAGAATTAAGCACTAACACTTTGCCACCTGGATGGCTTGATAAAGTCCCAAGTTGGCATTTCTTTGCCTCATCAGCTTTCCATCTGCTTCATTCCCTCATCTGAAAAACAGCTCTTCATTCCAGAGCCATGTTTTCTCCTTGTATTAGTGTCACTTTTAGTTTTAACCTTTTAAATTCTGTTTTATTCAACTATGTGAAGTACAGCTAGTGGGCTGAAAGGACAAAAACTTTAATATCTGGGTTTTGACTAAAGAGAGCAACATAATTCATTCAGTAGTGGCTTTCTGTAATTCCTTCCATCCAGAGTACTTTATTACAGAGTTGAAGTAATTTATAAAACTCAAAACATTTGCTATTGATTAGCTTTCAAAACTGCCTGCTTAGCTGACCATCGTTAGGTTGGAAATCAGGCTGATAATCTCCCAAGAACAGAGTTCTCCTTAATAATTCAATATCTGTTGCTTAATTTGGGGCAGATAAAGGTACCAGACATCCAAAATACTTGCTGAACTCCAGATCGTATGGGGTGAAACCTGACAATGAATCGTGACATACCTTCGTGTGAATAGAAAACAGCTTCGATAGCATTCAGGTAAACTGCAATCCCAGCTGCCTGCCTGCCTAAACTACTAAGAATGTTCTTCCCAAGTCAAAAGGCACTTGTATACAACTTCCACATGCTAGAATGCAGTCTTCAGTTTAATACATCTTTAGCTCCAGTCTGTATTGCACGAAACAACTAAACTAGAAGACAGGACTCAAATTTCACTTAGATGTGCGTCTATATCTCAGGATCAGTGCTGTACCTGGAAAAAATACTGCAAAATCAGATTTCATTCCAGGGAAGTTTTAACTTAAACTTTGTCTCTTTTACAGCAATCTATAAATCTTTAGGTATGAAATTATGATCTAAAGAGAGTTAATGTTACATTTAATTAAAAATAAAAATTTAAAGTATGGAACCAGTAATCTAGAATCCTGTATGAATAATTTATTTGTTATTAAAAAAATCACTTTTATAATAAGGTACTCTGCATCTGCATGTTAAGGATGCATAACTACATACAGGAAAGCATTCCTCTGTGTCACTTTGTGAACAATTATAGGTATGTTAATGCTGGACATCATCTTATAACCACAGCAAGACTAGAAGGTTTAAATTAGTCCTGTCATTCTGGGTCCTCTAGGACCCAAAGACTGTAATGTAATATTAAAAGAAATATGTTCTTTAGCAGGTGCCTGATTTTCCTTAGTCAGTGGACCATTGACTTTCTCTCCATAAGTTGCATTTTTCTTCAGAGATCTCTAAGGAGCTGAACGCATTAAAGGTCTCAGTAGAGAGCACCCCAATGCCTATTAAATTTAACAATAACAAGTCCCCAGATGACAGCAATTAAGCTGCAAGGATTTGCAGACAGTTCATACAGATACCTTTTTCTTCTTTCGGAAGAAAGCACTTAGGTAGCACAGTAAAGGTGAAAGGAAAGTAAAAAGCAAAAGGTTTCCTCTAAACATACTGCCCATATAAAGCCCGTGGAACAGCTACGGAGTCGATGCCTAGAAAAAGCATTATAAATCTACATGATGGAGTCCAACGCTCTTAACTCTTGCCTGACAAAACATTTGCCAGCTGAGAGTTAGGTGATGCATTTCTTGCTTCCTCAGATCTTTTGGAAGTTGTACTTGTGTGCGCATCGAGATGCGTGTGGCACCATGTAGAAATTTATAGATCATATACACTTCATGTTTGCTGGAATCTGTAGCCGCAGAAGAAAGCAAGAAAGCAGAAGTACTGTCAAAAGTGTGTTTTCAGCTTGAGACTTAAAAAAAAATGTGCAGTTTTCAAAGTTTTTGATAGTGCGAGTAGCTCACGCTGCAGAGTATTTTTACAGTTTGGTTCTACTTGCTTGCTCAAGAAATCTTTTAAAAATAAAAATCCACTTCATGAAAAAATAATCGTCATAATTATTATTTTATATGAGCTAACATAGTTTTATCGTTATGCATATGTAATGGAAAGTGGTTATTCTTGACTCTTGTTAGAGATCTAGAATTAATTTCCCCCTCTCACAGTTACTATAGTAACTGCACTGGAAAGCGCCTATTTGGATATTTTTATTCTGAAATAACTAGAATTTTCAGTGTAACTTCAGCTGCTTCCGGAGTGATGCATGTTAGAAGAAGAAATAGGCATCAGAGAATAACAATTCTTCTGAGGTGTATATTGATATATTGACAACATTTTACGTTCCTGTCCTGCCTTTGGATTAATTCATTGAGGTAGTCCAGGTTCTGTAGGTATAGCCTACAGTGTAGATGAAGAGAGAAAATATGAGGACAATTCACTCAAACCTTCAATTGGGAAAAAAATATCTTGGATTTGGCTTTGAATGATCCAACTGCATTTAGATAATTTGAGGTAGAACTTTAAGAAAGGTAATGGAGGGTCAAGGAACCTTGAGTTATCTCATCTTGCTTATTTACATGAAAATGAGGCACGTTGCACAATATTTAGAATACAAACTGATTGAGTTTTATTCTCGCCTGTTTAATAGCCATCTAATCTTCCTTTGTGAAAAGAGGAGAAGGAGCTTCTACAGCTACGCATTTCATGTGAAGGTAGATGTTAGAGAGAATATGAGATCTGGATGCTTTGGAAACCAGCTTAGCTTGAATGCCTAATTTACAAATGAGGTAGAACTGCCCTTAATATATATTAAAATAATCAGATTTACAAAATTAGTCATAGTTATTGTGGAGGGGATCTAAGGGAAGAAGCATCACTTCCTTCTTCTCAAGCATCATGTTTCGCTACCTTTCACTTGCAAAGTTGAGAAGTGTCTATTAACAGTGCTGTCTACGATAATTATTATTTTCTGTAGAGTCCTAATACTGGGGAGGCAGATTCCATCTCTTAATACTTTGAAAGTATCAGTTCTTTACTGGAGTATAACATGAAATAATTGTCTTTTTCAGGGTTTTTTTTGTCTTTGAGGGAAGAATGTTTTTCACCCTTTCCATTCATTCATCAATTTAATTAACCCACACCAGTTCCAAGTTTACAGGCACGGGTAATTTTCTGTACCATAACATCAAGGAACTTCACAAAGTCATGTTTTGTTAAGTCAGTGTTTGAAAATCTGGATTGGTTTTCTTCAGATTTGACTGATTTCATTAGGTTGTCTAGTTGAAATTCTGTCTTAAATATCAAAATACCATTGAAAAACTGATGAAGTTTTTAGTAATGAAGAGGAGGGAATGGAATTCAAGAAAGCAGCTGCTCTCATACATTTCTAACAGTCAATATTTAAGTCAAAGCAGATAATTTGAGTTCATTCAATTCACAACCACATGTTAGCAGGAGGTATTTTGGGGTCAGTGCTACAAAGTAAACATGATTCTTGAAACTAAAAGAAAAAAGAAAAATCCAGAGGTGTGCTTATTTTTTTTAATATCATTGAGCATTTCTGGCTGCACGGTGCTAGAGGTTAAAGTTATTGTTAAAGATCCATTACCTTTAAAACTAAACTCCCTTCTTTATTATTATTTTGAAAGGAAGTTTAGTTCTCTTATCACTTGAGATGCTTTGAAAAACACGTCCTGGATCGAAAACTGACTTGGAAGAAGGAGACAAGAGTCTTCACCTTGCAGTTCTTTGAATCTCATTTTGCCTTCATGTATGCATTAAAAAACTATTTTAGTTCCTCCACAATTTTCTCTCTTTCTTCAAGACAGACTTTGCTTTTGATTCTGTTATATCAATACGAAATAGCAATTCACTATGAAACAGACATTTACAGGTCAATCATGCTGATAGTGTGTTCATCTAGGCTGAAACCTCAATAGCAAAATGATCTGTTTTAAAACAGAAGTTTCTGATATACTTCACGAAGTCCTCCTGTGTTGCTCGTGTTGTTCTGATTTGTGGTTTTTCTTTGTTTGCGGTGAAAATAGTTTTTAAAAAGACATATCTGACAGTGTTTTGCTTATCAAGAGGTCTATACATTGGTATTTATTTATTTATTTTTTGTACCTGATTTCTTAAAGTGGTAGAAAAATTGGGTCAAACTGAAATTATTTTTTCAGCATAATTTTACTTCCTGATATTTTTTAATACTTTTTTTTCCCTCATTAACAAATGTTTCATTAGCTGTGTAACACATTGTTATATTTTTGAGCACTTGTAAGAAAATCTAAGGAGATAAAAGGCTGTATTCAGAAAGGTGCCAAACAGAAAGAGGTATCGTTCTCATCAAATAGTTGAGTAGTTAGGGTACTTAGTTAGAAAACGTGAGAACTGGGTTTGGTTCCTACAGTATGATATTAGCACTTGTGTTCCCCTTTCCCAGAGGACTTTGTAATCAGTAAGGTTTATGTTACTCAGTGAGAAGCATCTAGTGGATCTGTTTTGCTTTGTACGAAATAAAGAGTGAGACAATGGGAATCATGGTGGTTTTAGTATTCATGTGGGAAGGTTCTTTCTGTAACTCCCTTAACCTTTCTGCAACCTCTCTGTAAGAGATTCTCACAGCACAAGTCTCTTGCATCGTGTAGCCTGGTGCCTGGGATGTGAAAAGGGTTTTGGTGTTGAAATGAGTTCCCTCAAGCCGAGAATGGGCTTTCACCAGTCTTCCTGAAAACAATTAGCAGGGTTTCTTAAATGCTGTAAACGCAGACTCAGCTGTTTGTGGCTTCCTAAACCATGAAAAATTCTGACAGACTTTGTACTCCTAGAAAAACTACAGCAAAACTAAGCCAGGTTCTGCACACGATTTCTTCAGGGCTTTGTAAGTCAAGCACTAATTGGTATTTTCTGTGTGCAGGGAGAGAAGGGGTGTTTCTTTATTTTTCAAGCGTAAAAATCTAAAGTATCACAGGAGGTTAAGTTGCACGTTGCTATTTTAATAGCATGTAACCTTTTTTCTGATGCTTCGTACTCATAAAACCTCATCTTTCCTGTAGCACTTAATTTGGAAGAGGAAAGTATAGTAGACTTAATTGACTAGATTACCCTTTAAGCAAAACCTAGCACTTCATGGAAAGAACAAGATCTGTTTAAAGGGGCAAAATGTTATGTCTTCAGTTTTTAAATAGGTAATATCAAGCCAGTGTATAACACATGATAAAGTTTTCATTTCACCTTCCCAACAATTCAAGATGTCCGTAATATTATTTCTTATTTCTCCCATCCATTTTTGTAGCATTTGCATACAGTGGCCAAACTCTAATTAATTCTTCGTCTGTGGGACTGTTGACACTGGTAAAATAAACATGCTTGGGAAGATTCCCAGATAGTGAGGCCAGTTGGCACAAGTCACTCTGCTAGTAAAGTCTCTGCTTAGCACAACAGGGTGGCTGCATGTGAACGGCCTTTTGGGATCCATCACTGGAAAGCTCAAGCTCCTAACGTAGTCTTGGGAATTATTTGGGACAGTACAGGCTGGGCTAGGCCAGAAGCATTCTTGGGGTTGTTTCAACAATATACAGGACTTGATTTTATTGCCTGCAAATGGCATAATTAACAAGTGTAGATGTAGCCACAAATACTGAAGGATTTTCACTGCCAAAGCGTCGCATAAACATAACAGTCACTACTAATGAACAATTAGGTTTGTGGGTTTGATGGTTGATGACACTAGGCATTGTAAAGCACTTTGATAATAACCTGCGTAGAAAAGCTGTGTGATGTTAATTGTGGAAGTAAAAATATATTAGCGATCTGCATTGCTGTGCCGTCGCTGCAAATGGCACAAGTTCTTCTCTAGATGGTTTCTTTGTTAACTGCTTTTGCTAAGATCCCTCAGGATACTTTATCATTCAGCTTACATTGTTCCAAATGTTCTTTTTTTTTCCTAATGAATGGAATAGCTCGGAAATGAAAGCTTTGAACTGACAGTTGAATCTGCACATCACTGAGAACCTCATTATTGGTTTGGAGTAGCTTGTACGAAATTGCATCTTGATTGCACCAGTCGCGCACGTACGTTTCAAACTCTGTAAATATGAAGCTAATTCTCAATATCGACCTCAGATTTTAGAGGAACCGTGGGACAAATAAGGTTTCAGAAGCAAGTTGTTCAGCTATTGAGACTTTGCACGTGGTGATGCTAAAATAAAGTGGAAGTAATTCACTTGGAATAAAGGGAAGGATTTATCAATGCTTGTTGAGCTATTCTTGCCCAGCATCTGTATTATTATAGAAAGTATATATAAAGAAAAGGAAGGAAAAAAGGCACAAACTACATTTTACCTTCTTTAGCCCCATAGCCATAATTAGAACAGATTTGCTCTTACATCAGAACTTTGTCTTTCTACCAAAGTCATTGGTGTGGCAATTATAGTTAAAGATATCTGAACTCCACTGATTAAGGAAAGATTTTTCTCTGAGCAAACATCGAGGATTTCTGACTCAGACTTATGCATTAATGCATAATTGACTGATACATAATACATGTATTATTTCTGACCGCTCAGATCCAACTGGCTTTGATCAGAACACAGATAACTCAGCTGTTTGTTCAGTATGCAAATGGTCAGTCTTCTTGAAGCCGCTAATTAAACAGTTGCTTTTTGTACCCAGGATATTCTTTGATGTGTGTTTTACCAGTTGAACCCATGTGTCATACTTGCACTATGTATTCCTTTCCCTTTGTTACGGAGCTGTCTTTGGAGTCAGCTATGAATATCAATAAGCCAGCTGGCTGTTCATCTCTGGCTGTTCTTCGTTAGGCATTATTTGTCATTTATAGAAGTTCACATATTTCTAAAGGGAATGACCTTTGAAAAATTAAAACCAGAAGAGGGTTATTTCTGTAACACCTTCAAAGTTGTGTTACAGTCGTTCACAGTGCTGTGGTTGGAAATAAACAGTTCATCATACTGAGCTGTCTTTGATATGGGGGGTGAAGACACAGCTTAGTAACTTTTAAGTTTTTACACATCCCTTCCACTTATATACAGTCTACACGTATGCTTTGGTGTGTATAATTCTACAGGAATAAAAGAATTAACTGATACAAATATACTCTAAATAATAGGTTAATTTGATCTCAGTTTCGATAGCAGAACTACTTCCAAATCCATTTGGTTTGTCATGTTAAACAACCCAAGTATTGCAGTTCACGTAAACAGGCTTCTTGGGTTTTAATCTTGCGTTGAGAGAAAGACTGAGATCAAATAATAAAGGACTCTTGAACAAAAAACTATGGCAGACAAGATAGTTGACAGAACTAAATATGTAAGACCCATCTCCTTTTGCAGTCACTTCTAGGGGTTAACGACCACAGTAGTCATCTCATGATCTTTTAAAGAGACTGCATGCAAGTGATAAGGGGCTCTCTGATGATCCTTTGGAAAATTAAAAATAACAGATCTAATATATTAAATTTTATTAGTACTTTTCAATTACCTTTCAGTTTCCTTTCATTAATCATGCATCTCCATGAACAAGATGATAAATTGTAAGTGAATTCTCAAATATCATAATTTAAAAAGTGAAAGTTATTAAGAACTCATGACTGACATGGAATACCCTTCAGGAAAACTAAAAAAAAGCAATTTTGATAATTTTTTATCTTTGTTTTGTCTAATATCATAATTGTTATACATCTTGCCACATACGAGTCTGGTTTTTACGTCTGATTATGTTCTTGCCTTTTTGCAAGGGAACACATATTACATTTTCTAGAGGAATTACAGCTGATACATAGATAATGCCTGTAGCTTCTTCATGACTATTTACTTACAGCTAGGTTTGGTGAGTGGATCAATATTTGAAAAAAGATACTAACTCCGTATGTTCCCCTCCTATTTAAAGCATTCAACAGGGAATAAATTACTCTTGAATATTGCTGGCTTTGATAGATAACAAATGATTTAGTTGATAGACTCTCCTTACTAATTATGGAACTATGGCAATAGCATGATTTAAACTAATGGTGTGGCAAGGAAAAAAGCAATATAAAGAAAACACTTCATATCATAGATTAGCCTGCTCACGTATATTTTTTCTAGTCCAGTCTAATCAGAAAGATGGAACTTGATTTTTTGTTTGTTTGATTCTTAAAAGTTTGTTGTATATGATACATAGACCTTCTTGGTCCGTGTATCATGCAGATCAGTTACCTCTGTTTTGTACTGAGAATGTCTGGTTGGTTCTTCTGAACATGGTGGAAGGGTTATGGCTGTATCTGCTATTGGAGATGCATACAGGCAGAGATTATTTTATGTTCTCTCAGACATAAATGTCACATAGTCTGCAACTTTAGCACTTTAGCAGACAAAGAAATCTCCATATTCTTGAGTGTTGAAAGTGTTAATGTATCAGTAATTTCACTGTGTGACTTTAAGGAATTAATCGAAGAAAATTTCTGTAATGAGTTCCTTGTAAGTCTATGTCCTCTCATCATGAAAATAGTTTCTGTGACCAGGAATCTACCAGATCTGACTCATTTTGGTTGTATGGTGTAAAAATCAAATCTTGAGTAGAGAAGCAAAGAAACGAAGTTCAATCTGGAAGGCAAAAAAAAATGTAGCTTGGGAGATCTGCAAAGGGAATCTCCATCTCTCTTTTAGGTTCATTCAACCGCATATTACAATGTCGTTTCTTTTTTAAAACATATAAAATATTTTACGAATTACTAAGATATTAATATGGCACCAAGGAATTTTTAAATGCAATTTAGAATCTCAAATTTGACCACAATTAGTAGCCTTCAGAAGGGCATTTTCCATTTAATAAAACCCAACCAAACAAAAAAAGCCACCAGCTCAAATAGTCAAATACATCTTGTATACCTAATGTAAAGTGCCACATCCCTTTTTCTTCACTACATTAAACATCAGATATGTCACATTTTTTAACAGAACGTTGTGATTATTACTATGAAATAAAATATCAATTAGTCCGATGGTATATGAGGACATTTGAAAATACAGAGAAGAAGCAGTGAAAGACATTGTTTCTGATTAATATAATCTTCATAAATATATATCAGACTTAATTGTTTTCAGAAATTCTACATGTTTTGATAGAAGTTTTACTAATATTGAAAGTAGTAGTTTTGTTAAGCTAAAAGAACTGACAAGTGGAAAGGAAATAGAATTCAAGGTCAATTATCTCAAACCGTAATAATAGTAATAATACCTGGCTCTTCTCTTCTTCAGGCATGCTATACTTGACAGAATCTTGTCTTTTTCACAACAGCGAATAAAATAAATATTTTATTAGGGAAGTACAATGTAGTTTAATTAGCATATTCATCTTCTCCCTTCCTCATAGGCAGAAGCCGTAACTTCCTTAAATGTAAAGCACAAAAGCAGCTGGCAAAGCTTTAAGAAGGCTCTAGGTAGGAGTGGACACCATTAGCTGTTGTCTGCAAAGGTAGATTTTTAAATAATATTTTAAGGATATTTGTTATGTATCTGTCATTTGCAAGAGAATGGGGAGACCAACTCTAGAAAAAAAATCATTGTGATAAAAAGAAAGCATTATGCTTCATATACTAAAAAATGTTTGAAAGAGTTGATTAAATGTTCCCCACAGACTGTATACACTTAATCCATCCAAAACAAAAGCTTTTGTTGGAGCTACTCTGTATTTTGTTCATTCACTTTGTATTTTTCTGTTAGTATTGGCATTGCTTGTGAGCCTGCTGCTTTGCTTGTACATTCATCTGTCTGCGTTTGCTAGGTAATTTGTCCTCGATATATGTAAATGCTTATTTACCAAAATAAAAATCGAGGTTCAGCAGCCTTTTAAATCAGCTAAGGGTAATCAGGAAGATACAAAGGAAAAAAAATGAACTCAGTAAAAGCTGATACAATGTCTTAGCTTCAAAATACAATCACTTGGTGATAGATTCCTAAAAGGCTTGAAACGGTGATGCTAAAATCAGCATAATGTAGAATTAAATTACATAATTACTCAAAAGGAATTGTCAACCCGTTATCCTCTTACATTGTGTGTTTTAATTGGGAAATGGTTTAGGAAGAATAGCCGTACCTGGAAAACCTGTCATTGGAAATTACAGTAATGGTTATTTCACGCATTTATCAAAACATATTAATGAGTCGCATCACATTTTTCTGGCATTCTGAGGTCTTGATACTTTTTTAGGCAGAGCACATTGTGTGCATAGAGGCACCTTATACATTTTGGTTTTTCATATGTGCTGAACTCAACATACAAAGTATTTCATGCTTCTCAACTCCATGAAATACCCAGATACTTTTACAATGAGTATCTATGGATGGACTGTTATTGCAGACTGTTTGATGTGACATCTCGAGGCTGTGTTTTACATATCTCAGTAGAACTCTGCCTAGTGACACCAGAATCTGCAGGGAAGTGATTAGCTGCAATGTTACAAAGTCCTCCTGCTTCATACTGCCAGATGCCTTCCAGTTGAATACAGGGTGTTGCTGAGCTTAATCATTAAGGATTTTTAAAGATAGTATAGAGGGAGATTCTGTGGAGCTAGAAACAATATAATGGATGCATACACTCAGTATGCAGACACCAACAGTCATGGAAAATATTTGCTGTATTTGCAGTGGGCAGAAAGGCGTGTAATTCGATTATTATATTTTTTATGAAAACTGTATCAGTATCAAATAATTGGAAAGCTTTGCTTTTGGGGGAACTCTATAGAGGAGTAGGGGAAGCAATGTTCAGGAGCATTTAAACACGTTGTATATCTTCATTAAGTGCACTATATAAATCTAACTGCCACCTACCACAATGCCTTTTGCAGGTTATATTAATCTTGGTGACAGTTAACACAATGCCCTCAGTATGAATCTAAATGCCAGTTGCATTTCTCTTGCTTAACTTTTGAGTAGAGCTGTGCAAAGGACAGGGATTCTGTCTGGGGAAGGATTGCGTTGTCGGCATATGTCGTTGTGCCAGTTAGGACAAACTCGCTACTTCAGAAATTCTCTGATTAAAAAAAAAAAGGTGGAAAGAAGTTTCAAGTTAATAAATGGAAATCTTTGATTAAAAGATGACAGCAATCGTAATTTAGATAAGACTTTTATCTATGGCCCATATGATCTAAGTAAATCAACTGGAGCAAGCTTGTAATAAAATATAATAGGAATTCTTCATTCCAAAAGAGTCTTAAGGAGTATCTTGACTGTTTCTACTGCCACAACTTTTCCCTTAATTTTTCTCCTAATTAAAATTGATATCCATATCATTAAACCTTTCAACCTTAGCAGTTACTAAGTCATTCTGTACTGGTGATTCGCCTGAAGATCCACACTTATCAAGACATAATGGTTCAGAGCTTTGTAAGTTCTCTAATGCTCTTTAAAGTAAATGAGAACCACAAAATTAGACCTCACTGAACTGTAGAAATTACAGGCAACTAGATCTAACTCCCCTGTCTAAACAAGATCCCTCTTTACCTTTTGCCCCACTGTCTTTTGCTCTGTGTGCATGGGTACTGCGTGTTTAGATAGATGTCAGTCTGCTGCTGCTTAAAAGAATATAGGACAAATTCAATGACACTCCACCCCCAGCTAGCTAAAAACTACTTAGTGTCGAAAGACAGCTTTTTTCAAGGACTGAAATAACTCCAAAGGAATGGTTTTTAGCTTAGTGCTTCCACTTTTGCAATAGTTATTTAAGAAAAAAAACCACATTCCACTGAATGGTTTTTAAGCATGTCTTGGGGAAAAGGAGTTTGTGTATGGCTTTTGGAAAGGCTTCTGGCTGTACATTTGCTATACGTGTGTTAAAAAGGTTTGTACTAGCTGCTCGATGTCCTTATTTAACCACTTTGAGTAGTTTGGAAAGAAAAAAGTAATGACAAGTGCTTTAATTATTCTCAAAGAAACATTGTGGAATAACACTTCCAGTTGTTCTTGAGCCAAATAGGAAGCCCTTTAATATGAAGTACACAGAACAGCTTGATGTCCACTTTTTTAGACAACATTGTTCTATCAACTTCCATGAAAGAATAAGCAAGTGTAATTAAACGCATCGTAGTAGCACAAGTAAACAGGCTTTCTTTTGGTCTACAGTTTGATCGAGATTTCTACTGAGCTACTTCCCTTTAGATAAGATCCGCAGTGTAAGTGCAGAATGCTGTATTGAGAAGGTCAACTTTGAATCACATGAACTTTAGCTTAAATTTGCAATTCTAGTTCTTATATAGTAATTAGAATTAAATTATCCATTTAAAAATATTAGAAGCAGAAGATCAAATGGGAGAATGCTTTTATTTTCTATGGCTGTTTCTTTCAGTTGATATGGTGTCTACATAAATAAGTCAATCTCCTTGAACCAAGTGTGAAAAGAAAGGCACAAAGTGTCGTCTCATGGAGTGTTTATTTGATTCTCTCATTTTATTTCTTTTTCATAGCATGGATTGTTCTTGTCTGAAAGTGTATATGCATCTATCTCTCTATATGGAGTTGTGTGTGTATATATATATATAGTTATAGGTTGCTACGTATGGGTGGGAGTATATATAAAACTATTTTTTGAAGGCATTGCAGTTCATTGTGTTTTGGTCAGTGGGCAGGGATTTTCTGCCTGGTTATTCTCACTGTCTTTTTAATATTCTTGGCCTCATTGTGTTCTCACTATGTAACACGGGGAAATTACTGACATGAGTGAATGTGCTTTTTTTCCCCTTGTCTGCAGTTTTCATTATAGCTCACTCAACATGAAAGCATTTCATTTGGAGAGTACCCCCTGTGTGATTGTTGTATTGTAAAGGTATGCTTATAAAATAGGAGTGCTATTTGGTTACTGATTGAAGTTATGCTTGAAGAGTAGAAGAATGGTGGGTGCCATGATGACTCTTTGATCCTCAGAAGCACTCTGGACTATGGCCAGGGCAGCTCTGAACTATAAGCCATGAAAGCATTTCCACAAATACTTAAGAATTGCTATTTCTCTTTTTTATTTCTTAGACTTTACGTCATGCTCCATGCCTGAATTATCTGAGCATCTTCCAGCATTCAGTGCAGGACTTGCGTTCTGGATTTTCTTAAAAAAAATTGCTCTCCGAATTGTTCTTTGGTGATGGACCATTTTGTTTTTTCTTAAAATGTGTGTTTATTTCAATTATCTTTCCTCATATAAATGTTCATAATTCTTGGCACAAGATTCTTCTGTAGCATACCAGGAGCTGACGAATCTTGTTTTACGTGAGGTACTTAAAAGGATGAACTTTGTCAGCTCAGAGCTGTGGTGGCATCCAGTTTTTAGTTGCTGGGTGGCTCTCAGGGAAGGTCTGGCTTCCTTGAGAGAAGCAGGCAGCTCTCTTCTCCCCAGGGAGCAGAACAGTCCAGGACTGCTGAGACACTTCTTGCTCGCTGCAGTGTGTTTTAGGCTGGTGCATAAAAACCCAGATAGGCTGCTTTGGACTGAAAAAAAATCTAGTAATTAAGTTCTAAATAATGAGAAAGTTATAAATGATATTTAATAAAATGTCAGAAGTTTTGAAAATACATAATGTGTAACAAATAGAGATAATTTAAACATATTTGAACACACAGAGACATGATAGGTGTGTATATCTACACAGCACTCCAAGCTACATGGCTACTGTCGGCATCAACGAGAAACCCTAAGTTTTTTCATGGTAGCTTGGTGGTTTGCAAACAGATGTTCTCCACTGAAGGAATCATGCAGTGCTGTCAAGTGTTTCTTTCTGACTACTAACATTACCCATGTCTTGCTTAGATTTACCAGCAAGATACTGGACTAGCTGGTGGTGCTTCATATGGTGTGAAAGATAAATAGAACTGACTGCCACCTCCATATGGTTAGGATTTGACTTCAAGAAATCTCTCAAGTGCAAATAGAATTTCTGTAGGACAGGGATGCAGTATAAACTTGAGTGAAAAGGCAAATTTTTAAAATTGAATACTCGTTCCTCTGAAATATTTGCTGTGAATAATTAACTTTTTAAGCAAATGGTAGCACTCCAATGACTTTTGTTAAAACATGATAGCACATGCAAGTTATATATGACCTTTAGATGAAGTTGATTCGTTAGTACCATTATCTTTTCTTATCCAGGCCTAATCTGTGGCTGGAAGAGATGTAGAAGGTTGGCAGAAGAGTATATTCTTCTGTGTGATTCTGAATGTGGTCATGGAAAGGAGATTTAATCCTGTCTAATAACTGGCAAGTCCTATTGCATCATTTCTTAAAAGCTGTGATCTGTTGTAGGACTGTTTTAAATAATTGTGCAAGATCGATGTATTACCTATTGTATTTGCTGTTCCATGGTGTTTTGTATAGTTCTAACATCGCATAAAATACACATACATGAATGCCGAGTTGCTGCAGGAAAAGCTGGAGTTAAGTAATCACTATAAAAATAAAATATAAAAATAATCATATTGATATTTCTGCATGTATTTTCACTTTATTGAACCATGTACTAAATTAAAGACTGCTGAATAAATAATTTCAGAAGTTTGCTATTAAAGGAAAATATTACTTAAAAATGTAAAAGTTCAAATATAATATTTAAATATAAAGATACCTTTGGCATCAGTAAACCAGCACTGATATGTTCACCAACAAAGGGAGTTTAAAATCTGTATGCAATTTGTGAATGTACTACTTTCTTTTGTTAATGATTTAAAATCTATAGAGTATTGGAGAAATACAAAAATTCATTTCTGATGCAAAGAGTCTTTTCAGAACAGCATTCTTCAGCTATAATGGTAGCTCTTCTATGGACATTTATTTTTTGTTATAGTGTAGCTTTGGAAGTGTTTGTGTCAGTTGTGGAACTGAAAAATTTATCAGACATTTTTACCAGCTTTTGTATATGTTAGTTTTATTCTCTAATCTTTTATTGTGTTAAATAAGGCAAATATTTTTGAAAACCTTGATTATTTTTATGTCCTTATAAATGGGAATGGTTGTAGATTCATAATGAAGCTAAAGGGAAACAGACCCTTTAACTTTTGTTTAGTATTTGATCTTCTAACATATAGAGCAACACTTTTCAATCACTGGCTGATTGTAATTCTTCCGAAAGTTTCAGTGTAACCCAAAAATCAATATTAACAGATGTTGTTTGCTTAAGTCTGAAAATGTTCCAGAAAAATGCTCGTCAAATGCATCCCATCTATGGTTTCATAAAGTTTCAGCTTCATAGAATCAATATCAGCAGATGTTCACTACTTTTATTTTATTTTTTCCCAAGGCATTGCAGAAATGCTTCTTCCAGCATAATTTTGAAAGAAAATTGAAACCACCGGGTGCATGACAGCTCTCACTGTTGCCAAAGAATATGCACTTGTCAAATCCTTGAGAAATACATTGTCTTCATCTAATATCATTAGAGACTGGTCATTAAAGCAAAAAAGGCAATTTTAAATTAGTGCATGATGAATGATTGTCTAAGTCAATCCATAGAGTAGTCCATACATGTTAAATTCTGTTAAAGCCTGTCTTTATATAGTGAGAATGTTAAGCAGAAAGGAAATATGACACAGATGGTTAGGGATAAGAAAAGGAAATCTCGCGTCAGTCTGCACTGGTATATGACAGTGGGGTTGGACGTTTTACGCTTTACCATTTATTTCAAACGGTTGACATGAAATCCATAATTTCTGCATAGACTAATATAAAGCCTCTGTTTTAAAGAACATATCAGATGATTCCTGCCTGCATAAAACAAAATTTTAAAAGGTCACAAACCGCCAAACCATTTTATTGAGCAGTTTGCAGGAGGGAGTTCTTAGCTGTTTTTTCCCTCTGAGTACATAAAAAAAATGTAGTGGTTGAAACCTGGCCTGTGTAGTGAAGAAAGTGTAATCTAGTGAGGTTTGAGATTTGCTGCATGGGGGTTTTTTTTGTTAAAATAGAGTACATAAGTCTCAAATCAGTTATATGAATGTGTGTGTTTATGTGTATGTATAAAAATTTCTGATAATTTCTGATTGCAATTAGGCAACTTCCTAGAAACAGCAGCGTGCATCTACATCAACTTCTGGTAAATGATCATATATGCTTGATACTAATTTTTTTGTTACCTGTAATCTTTACATGTGTATGAAATATGCCTCATTTTCAGTACTATATTAAATTGAGAATGATTTTTCATAATAAGTAGGAATATAATAATACACTGATAAATTGCAGCAAGATAAAGCCTGCGGACACATCTGCTTTAATATGGTTACGTATCTCATCTCAATAAGTTTTTTTACAAACGGCATCATTTCAGTAGGAATAGCGGTTGGTTGTTGGAATTACACGTGCAGTATCTCCAAGCTGATTACAGGNGAAGTTCTCTGATTTTTTTGTTAGATGGAATGTAATAACAAACTGTACATTTTTACAGTAGCAACTTCTTCAGACCCTATTTATCTGCATCTGTGGCGGCTCCAGTGTGATTGCACGTTCTAGTATATGATGCATTTTATTTTCGTTGTTTCTTATAGGTTAGAATAAAAAGAGGAAAAAAAATACAAAAACCTTTGACATTTCCTCAGTGTGCCTCAACTCTAGTAGTGGATCATTGATTATAAAGCTTCAGTATTTATAATGGGTGATTTTTATTTTTTTTCCCCTTGTAGACAGTTTATTTCTGTAATAAGCAGTGTAATTTTTAGTATGTAAATACTTGTAAATAGGAAGAACAGGAAAGTAGGGTGTAGGGAAGCATAAGAGTATTGCTACTCTTTAGATATGTTTTGTTTTTCTATTGAAAATAACCTGAAGATAGTTTCCCTCCATTTCATTTCTTACCATAAGAAGTAGAAGTGAGGAATTTCTGAAAAGGAAAGAATAATCTGCAAAGAAATAGGAAAACCTGATCCAAGCTGTAGTTGCAAACCAATGTCCTTCATCGGATGATTTTGCATGTCCATAGTGTGACTTATCTGACTGTGCTTAACCCCAGTATAGCCTTAGAGGGGCAATTCCTTCTAGTAAAAGAGGTTTTTCTGAAACTGAAGGGAGCCACAAAGCCATGTGCTGTTGTTGTTTATCCAGTTGCCACTGGTTTGGTGAATAATAACCCATCACTCCAGAACTGCCCTCCATGCTTTGACCTAAGATGAGAGAAGATCTCTCGATCCATTTAAGGATGGCCTCATACCCTTTTCTTATCGTAACGGTCCTTCATATTAATAAAATAAATGAATTTGGAATCTTTAGGACTTCAGTGGACTTTTGCTGGTGTGTCTGTGGTCGAGTGGAGGAATTTGCATTATACCCTGTTTCAGATATTAAAATAGGGATGTTTAAAAATATTGAAATATGTAAAAGCAAATGATTTGATTCTGTGTGATTCTGTGATTTCACATGATAGCACCTATGAGCAGTCAGTCCACCACTTAAACATTTAGGAAACAAGAAATGTTCTGTATCCATTATTAAAATAAGTGTCATCACATGAGAAAACAGCTAAAATGCTGATAAACTGTGATAGAGACAATGCCGTTGTGTTTTCAACCATGAACCTGAAAACTAACATTCATTAGTTTCTGTTGATGGGTGACTGCACTGCATGTGATTACAAGCAAGAGGGTAGAAGGTTACAGAGTACATAAAATATACACTTAGCTGTTAAAAAATAGGAACGTTAGGATTATCTATGAATGTAGAGAATTTTTGAAACATATTTTACTTTTCTAAGCTGAGCAAAACACATTTATTAAGATTCTACTGACTAACAGTAGCATAAATTGGTTTGTTGTGTAGAAATTCAAGCACTTTTCAAGTTCTTCACAGTCACCTAGGGCATCTTTGTCTGTTTTTCAACCAGTCTTAACTTTTGCAGTGCTGTCCTATTTCTAGGACAAATAGGTATAATTTATATCGCCAGCTGCTGGGAACGACTGTATTTGCCAATAAATGCCTATCAGGAATAGCCGAATGAATAGATGTTTGAATTGAGAAGAGAAAGTTTAAAATTAGCAAACAAGATGAATACTATCAAATCTAAACTAATTTCTATCCAGATCCATCAAGGACACAGCTGCTGGAGGGTGTGACATGAGAGAGAAAGTCAAGGAATGTTTACTTGATGGAGTGAAATAGAACAGGAATTTGAAGATTGCATTAACTGAAATGATGTTGGTTATTCTATGATTCTGTATATTTTTTCAGAGATTGTGAAATAACAAGGAAGAAATTGAATAAATATTTCACAAATAAACCTGCTCTGTGACAAGAGGTATAAAAATAATGTTCTATATTAGAAAAGGTGCAGCAGAGATGATTAGATAAGGCCAGTTTTCTTCAGCGAATGGATATCTTAAAACTTTAAATCCAGGTAAGCTCTGTCACATAAAAAGCAGATATATCCTGTTGCATAATTTTGTAAAGATCCTTTCTCCTGTTTTCACAATCAACTGAAATAATCAGCTAAGACAGCAGATATCAGAAAGTTCTAAGTTTGTGACGCTTCAGATTTGCCTTCAAAAGAGTGAACGTAAATGTGAGATTTGGAATTTACCGAATTTTTAATAGTTTCTTCTAGACTAATAAATTAATGAAAAAGAAAGGTTGGGGAAATAATTCTTTATTAAGACAAATCTATATTTATTTTGAAAAACAGCAAATTTTAGAGGACAAACGAGTCTGTGAGGCTTTGTAATGTAATGTTATGTAATATAATATAGCTGTGGAGCCTTTCAAATCAATTGGCGTCTGCCTGGTAGTATTGTTGGCAATGTATCCTCTGGCTTAGGAGAATAATTACCAGCCACAGAAGAGAAACCTCACAGAGTTTTGTGACTAACAGACTTGGCCTCCATTCAGTGGTGAGCTACAAAGTCACAGGGTCTGACAGAAGAGTTTTACTGCCCCCATGGATCTGACCATACATTGAAATTAATTTGTATTGAAACTGAACGTGAATGATCCTGTGTTATGAAGTCGGATAATCTTGTAAAGATTAATAATCTTGTAAAGGCTGATGGGCCTTACATTTAAAGATCTGAGGAAGGAAAAAAGAAAAAGTAAAAATGTTGTTTGGGGGTGAGAATAAGCATATTTCTCAGGGGCAGGAGAGAATAATGAGATTAGTATGAGTCATGAATTTTATTATTTATCAATTAATTACGTGATGTATTTGAGGAAAGGGTATATCTTTGAAAAGTTATGAAACAAGTAAAAATAAGCTGCTATCTCATTTTCTTTTTGTTTTCTTACTGCTGAATAGCTCAAATTGCAGGCCAGCTGCTTGCCCAAGCAAAAAGTCCTTTTTTTCAAAGAGCTTATCCAATAGAAAATTGGTGCATATTGATCCATAATGCTCTGTTTCTCTTCTTGATACTCTTTTGAAACAGTAAGACTCTTCCTCATGTACTTTTAGTGTTTTATTGTTTGATTTATTCAGGCAGAATTGTGGTGTTTATTTAGATTGTGCCCTTGAGAAAGGGGAAATGGAAGTTT